>CM038471.1:41402327-41676558 GCA_021464415.1 Lonicera japonica
TTTCTTCAACTTCTCTGGTACCTTTTACATCTATATCTATCTATTTTGACTGTGCTGATTCTTTTATCTTGTGTCTTTTACAGCGGGTGAGTGTTCGGGTGGCAGATCTACGGGCTTGGCACGCCCAGTACCTCTACAGCTGGGAACCTGCTCCAGTATGTCGGTCGAGACCCTAGCCTACATGCGTGAATATCAGAGGGCTATCGACATCTCCTTACGGCGGACGACCCCCTGACTTCCTCTCATGCCCGACGGATTTCGAGGAGCAGTAGTCGGACTTCCAGGCGTTCCCGATCGTCGGTGATCCGTCCTACGGCACCGATCCAGTCTACGGGGCCTTCTCAGGCGGCAGTTCCTCCTGTTCCTGGCGTCCAGTTGTTGATCTTACTCCCGAGGAGGGCTCGGGCGATAGTGGGGAGCGTGTCAAAACGCGCCCGATTAGATTAGTTTTCCCTTTCTGCATTTAGTGTAGTTTTGGAAGATATGTATTTATTTTAGACATGTTTAGACAGCTATTTTAAAAAACTGTTCTCTTTAATAGGATTATAAAAATTTCTTTATCTGTGTTTGATTATACTTATATTCTCTGTATGTGAAAGAATATAAACATACACGTATATATATATATATAAGAGTCGGTATTTTAGAAGTCATACCTTTGTAGTGTAGTGATACTTTTCCTGTAAAAAGAGCAAATTGAGAACAAGAAAGCATCCAAAAATGATTCTTTTGGCAATCATGACTGCTATGTGTAGAAAGAACAAAATTAGGGTGACCCAAAGGAATTTGTCGCGCGACAATCCTCTTGGATATGGGTTTGTCGCGCGACAAACAAGTACATGTCCCTCTTTTTTGCTATAAATACATCCATTTCCTTCCTTCATACATCACCAACTTCAAAAAATGTCTTCTTATCGCACAAAATCTGATTTTTCTTAGTCCAATGAAGAGATGCTTAAATATCATCCGAAAATGGTCTGAACTTTGGTGCCTTTAGTCCTTTAGCGGGCTGGTGCTATCGTCCCGTCGCTTTTTCCCTTTCTATTAGGTGCCTTGTATTTCTGGAGTCCTGCGGACCATCTCTTCCGCTTTGGACTAGATGAGCTCTGCCCGACCTAATGAGGAGTTCTCCTGGCTTTACGTTCTGACGTTTCGTCTCCCGATGGCAGTTCCCATAGAAGAAATCGTCCCCGTGACATGCTAATTGCTCTGTTAGCCATTCCCCAGGCGGCCTGTGATGGTTTCATTGCCGATTGTTTTCCTTGACCTTCATAAAATGGTGAGGTTCTTTTATCGTTATGAAGATAGGGCCTCAACGGCTGGGCGTACCGCAGCGGCCCTGATTTGGCCTGGTTCTGATATGCTGCTGTGTGAGGGTTCTTCCCGTGTTGATCCGACTATCCTGGTCTGATTTACCAGGCTAGAAATGGGGAGTCTATAGTGCCGATCATTCTTGCAGAGACCCTGAATGGTCTTGATGATGTTCAACGGGGGGCCTCGCCCTTCTTCCGGGGGATCCGCGTCTGCTAATACATGTGGCTGCTAGAGCGCTTTCGATCGTGGGTTTCAACGGAGCTCGGCTCGACAATCCGACTCATTTTCTTCCATCGGGCCTCTCTTTGTGCTTTGACCATGTCTTCCTCTGATTGACGGTATGGTTTTCGGAGAACTTTCGGGCTATCCGGTGGAACATTTCTTGGTGGAAGCTGAGGGCGATGTACTTAGCACTAGGGGGTCAAAAAACTACGTTCGGCTCCGCGGGCTCTAGTTCACTTCCTTTTATCTCCCTGGGCGTCTTTTTCGGCAGTTTAACATTCCTCAAGAGGTTCCCCTTGGTCTGAACAACTTCTCTTCTGAGTCTAAATTTTGTGACCCCACATGTTTCTTTATCGGTAGAGAGGATGTGGGTGCCCGACTGACTCCTCAGTTCAATTAAGCCCGGTTTGGTATTACCCGGCCCTCGGGCTGATATCATCCGCTCTTGCTGGCATCTCTGGAAGGAGAACTGATCGACGACCCTTTCAAATGGAGTGGTTCCGGTTCATGGATACGGAGGCTACAGATGATAACATTGTCTTTGCAATCAGATCTTGGACGAAGCTCGGATCAATTGGCTATTGAGGACCCAGTGTGGCCAACCCTAGGGATAGTTTTCTTTCGTATTTGTTATGTCTCCTTTGTAACCTTCAGTGTTCTGAACCACCTTTTAATAATATATGAGGGACTGCTTGCGCGGAAATAAATTTATTTACAAAATTTTAAACCGGGCCTGAAGTCACTTCTCAGGTTGCCTACGTTCCCCTTTTTGATTTTACAAAGAACAAAAGTTTTGAGTTAGGGCTCAGGTTTACGTAGTTCTTATTACATGCCACACCTATGATAATACTTCTTCAGTCGATCCATGTTGACTGGTGAATGTAGTAACTGCCCATCCAAATCAGTGAGTATAGCGGCACCTCCTGTATCGATTTCTTTGACGATGTACAGTCCTGTCCACTTCTGCCCGAACTTACCCCTCGGATCTCTGGCCGGTTCTCGAATTTCTTTCAATACAATATCGTTCTCATTGATACCCCGAGTCCTCACTTTCTGGTTAAATGCTCGAGCGATTCGCTTCTGATACCCCTGGTGGTGGTATGCGGCTTTCAATCTCTTTTCATCTAGTAGGGCTAGCTCGTTATAACGTGCCTGGACCCATTCCAGTTCATTGACTTGATTTTCTAGTATTACCCTGAGGGAGGGGACTTCTAACTTAACAGGGAGGACTGCTTCCATCCCGTATGTAAGAGAGAACGGGGTTGCCCCTGTGGAGACCTCTCGGTGGTGCGATATCCCCACAATGCATAAGGTAACTTCTCTGGCCAGTCTCGACAGGTGTCGGTCATTTAGCTTAGGATAATTCTTCAGATTTTTGTTGGCGGCTTCAACTGCCCCATTTGGTTTGTGGCCTGTATGGCGAAGACCTGTGTCTGGTAATACCGTATTCTTCCATGATGGTATTAGCTTCTCTTCGAAGAGGGTGCCGTTATCTGAGATGATCTCGTGTGGGACCTCATATCGGCAAACAATATTCCTTTTGATGAATCGGGCTACTTTTTGGCATCGAGGGTCTGGTAAGACTCGGCTTCTACCCATTTGGGATGAAGTAGTCGATGGCCACTAGAATGGAATTCATGGCCGTTGCTGGCTTTGGGCGAGATCTTTCCCAATGACGTCGATTCCCCAGATTGCGAAAGGCAGGGAGCAGTCATGGTATACAACTCTTTTGGAGGAAGCTTCTGGGATTTAGCATAAATTTGGCACTTGTGACAACGGCGTACGTGATTAGCGCAGTCGGTTTGCAGAGTAGACCAAAAATAACCTTGTCTGATGATTTTGCGGGCAAGTGTATTCCGCTCATATGAGGCCGTAATCGCTCCATGTAATCTGATCGATTACTCTGACTGATTCTTTTTTCGGTGAGGCATTGAAAATGAGTCCCGTCGTAGTTTCTTTTATACAATCTTCCGGCATAAAGTATGAACCCTGATGCTAATCTTCTGAGCGTGACCCGTGTTTTTCTTGTCTGTTTTCTCAGGATACTGATGGTCTTCACAGGTTCCAGATATCGTAAACCAAGTGGTTGAATCCCTTCCCCTTATTCTCTACCACCAAGGCCGTGCAATGTGCTGGTTCTGATTTCTTTTGCACCGTAAGTGTTTATTTCTTCCATTCCTTCCGGGATATCGATCATAGATGCTAGGGTTGCCAGTGCGTCAGCAAAACTGTTCTGAGACCTGGGGAGATAGTAAAATTCCGTATGCTTGAACTTTTCCGCGATATCCTCCAGTCGGCCGAGGTAAGGGACCAATTTCTCATCTCTGATCTTCCATTCTTTCAGGACCAGGTGAACCACTAGTGCTGAATCTTCGTATACCTGTATCCTCTTTATACCCCTTTGAAGAGCTATCTCTAACCCGAGTATGCAGGCTTCATATTCAGCCATGTTGTTGGTGCAGAAGAAGTCCAGACGATATGATACCGGAGAGTGAGTTTGGTCTGGAGAGACTAACAGGATACCTATCCGTTTCCATTCCGATTGGCGGCCCCGTCAAAGTACAACTTCCAGTCTTCATCGATCTCGACATTCATGATGGTTCGTCTGGGAACTCGGCTTTTTCTAGTACGTCTCCCAATATTGAATTGTGGGCCAGGTAATCAGCTATGATCTTGCCTTTGACCTGCCTTCTGGGTCATATAGGTGATGACAAATTCGGAGAGTAGAAATAGCCATTTTGCCATTCGGTTCGAGAGAGCCGGTTTCTCGAAGAGGTATTTCAACGGATCAATCCGTGATGCCAGGATGACTGAGAAAATTAGCATGTAGTGCCGTAGTTTCTGTGTTACCCAGATGAGAGCGGTGCAAGATTTCTCCAATGGTGTGTAGTTCATTTCAAACGGGACAGTTTCTTGCTGAGGGAAATAGATGGCCTGCTCTTTCCGGGTATCAGTCAGGTGCTGGGCTAGCATTGCTCCTGCGGCTGAATCAGTGACGGTTAGGTATAAAATTAAAGGTAGTCCGGTTTGTGGTGGGGCTAATACTAGGGGGTTGGAGAGATATTCTTTGATCCTATCAAAAGCTTCCTGGCACTGATCGTTCCACTCTCCCGGTGAAGATTTCCTCAGAGTTTGAAGATGGGCTTCGCAGTCTGAATGAGCTGAGAGATGAACATACTGATGTACTGCAGATTACCAAAAATCCTCGGACTTCTTTCTCAGTACGAGTTTAGGCATTTCTTGGATAGCTTGAACCTGGCAGGGTCTACCTCGATCCCTCTCTTACTGACAACATAACCTAGGAGTTTCCCCTGGTCACCCCGAACACACATTTCTGCGGATTGAGTTTCATCTGTACTGGCGGAGCCGGTCGAAGAAGGTTCGCAGGGCTGGTATGGACCTTCCCTCTCCTTTGATTTGATTATCATGTCGTCCACATACACCTCTACTTCATTTATGGACCATATCGTGAAAATAGCGTGGCTGCTCTCTGGTAGGTTGCCCGGCGTTTCTTCAGCCCAAATGGCATGACGGTGTAGCAGTATGGTCCCCATGGTGTGATGAATGCCGTTTTTTTCCTGGTGATCCGGGTGCATTTTAATCTGGAATACCGGCAAAACCATCTACGAATGATTTTAGGCGTGGTTGGCAGTGTTATCGATTGTCAAATCGATGTTGGGCAATGGGAAATCGTCTTTCGGACAAGCCTTGTTAAGATCCCGGTAATCCACGCACATGCAGAGACCTTCCATTTGCCTTTGGAACGGGCACAATGTTGGCTAACCATGAAGGGAATCGATCACCCACAGAAACCCTACACTCAGTTGTTTCATCATTCTTCCTTTACCTTTAGGGACCATTCTGGCGTAAGTTTTCTTAACTTTTGCTTGACAGGTCTGAACTCCGGCTTGGTATGTATCTCGTGCATGACTATCTGACTGTTCAATCCTGGCATATCCGCATAAGACCAGGCGAAGACAATCCACGTACTCTTTCAGAGTTTGTGTGAATTCCTCTTTTTTCTGTTTCACTCAGACTTGTCCCAATGCGGACCTCCTTTCTTTCCTTTTCCGTTCCGAGGTTAATTTCGAGAGTGTCTCCTTCCTCACTCTGTATACGTTGTTCCTCCCGTTCTGGGTGTTCGTTCAGTCTTTCTAACTCCTTATAAGCTATTACAGAATTACAAATAACAGGATAACGCAACACAGAGTTTTCTTCATTGATAATAGTGTTTACAGGTACAAGTTTAAAGAGTAAATTTAGGAGTGGCTCTTTCTTAGCCTTACTTTTACTCTCACCTCTCACCCTTACAATTTCACTCTTTTTCCTTTCCCTTTGGTAGTCTGGATCAGCGTATATCAGGTGTATGGGGTCATCCCTCGGCTCGTCATCCCCTAGAACCATGATGTCGAAAAGATCTCCGATCATTTCTTCCTCCTTGTCTGTCTTGTATTCATTTCCTTCTTTTAACCCGATCGTTAATTTGGTGGAGAAACTGTGTTCAATGCTTTCTTTGACATATAGGTCCTCTTCATAGAAGATTTCCCATCCCGGCAGGTTCTTTCCGTCGCTGTTTCTCCAAGGTTCCTGAAAACCGCAAAAGGGGAAGTCCTCTCATTCTTTGACAAAAAACCCGTTCAAAGAGCTGAAACTCGGATACTGATGCCCTCGGCCCCTTTTTTGCTGATCGTCTTCTTCAGTGTGTCGGTACCCCAAACCTTCCCTTTCGTACCTCGTTACTGGTTCCAAGGCTTGAAGTAGTCCTGGTTGTCCCATTCCCAGACCGGCTCCAGGCAAGTATTTCATCATTCTCAACATATTTGTAATCTTGGTGCTGAGAACGGGGATATTGTCAGGGGAAAGATATTCGATTTTCTGGGTACTGAGAGTTTGTACTTGAGGCTCGTAAGAAAAGCCTCCTAATTGTATGCTCTGGCTTCCGATTCCCAAAACAGGTAACTCCAGATCTGCCAAGGTCCTTTCAGGATCTCCTTGGATGGTAATTATGTTCCCTTCAAACGTATCTTGATCTTTTGGTGCAAGGAGGAGGGGAGTGCTCCTATGTCGTGTAGCCACGCTCTTCAGCAGGAGGTTGAAACTGAGGGAATGTCTATGATTGGAAATCGGCCAGAAAAATTTCCGGGACCGACCCTGAGATCTAGCTTTAGAGAACCCAGAACGGCCCTTCTGGTATTGTCGTAGGCCCTGACAGTCACGGCGGATGGAGAAAAGTTCTGAATCCAAGATACTCAGGCATCTAGCGGTCTTCAAGGGGCAGACGTTTATGGTTGACTGTTGTCGATAAGGACTTGTGGCAAAATCTTCCCTCGGGTTCGGACGGTGATATGGAGAGCCAGGCTGTGTTTTCTTCCCAATGGAGAGACCATGACAGACTTCCTCTGAATCAAATGACAGACTTCTTTGGACTGTAAGTGACCCGATCATGTTTGGCAGTTGTTCGGGTGTGGAGTCCGTGATATCACGGCTTCGTCCAGAAGTTTGATGAAAGCAGTCCTGTGGGGTTTGGAGGCAACCAAGAGGCCCCAAATGGTGATGTGTGCCTGGGTCTTCTTCAACTGCTCAAGCACTCTATCTTCTCCTATTTCCTTAGACGGTGTTTTCTCAGCATCCGGTGGTGGTTGGTATACCCTTCTTGAACGGGTGATTTGTTGGATCCAAAGGGATGCCGGGTTTGATTCCTCTGAAGTTTCTGACGATTCTGGCTCTGTCGACCAACTGAAAGTCCCGGGGGAGGTTTCTGTCATACAGATTGTCTCCCTGGGGGGGTTTTGGGATTTTCATAATTGTTTCTTCTTATTTTGGGTCCATCCTATCCCAGATTTTCCGGGATTGGTTTTGATTGTAAGTGGCTGTGAGATTCCCTGATTTGCCTTTCCTAAACCCTGCCCGGGTAGGAAGTTCATTTGGCCATCCATTGTCAATTATGGGATTGAGGCCTGGGGCAACTTGAGCCTTTGCTGGCAGTACATCGGGTGCCCTGTAGGTTGGGTCATCTCGAATGAGCCCCACGGGATTGAAGCCTTCTTTCATGGTCAAGGCATTAATCCCTGTAGGTGGAGCATGGTTAGGAAGTGGATTGTTAGTAACATTGGGCCCGCCGGGCGCGGGGATGGTTCCGGCTTCAATGAGGTCTTGAATACGATGACGAAGGGCCCAACAACGCTCCGTGTCGTGTCCTGCAGCTTGATGATACGCACAATTCTCATTTCATTCTCCAGGTATTTGGAATAGGGTTTGGTGGGGGCGCGGGTTGAGTGGAGTTTATTAGTCCGGTCTTTTGGAGCAGCTCCAGACTTTTTACCAGTGTAGTGGGGAGGTGCAGAAGTTTCTCCTTTTCTTGTCCTCGGTGTTCGAATGGCCTCCTTGCGGGCCAACTCATCGAGGTGGCTGTTGTGGTTGTTGAAAGGGGTTCTGTTGAATAGGGGTATGAGCTTATTTGATTCACGGCTGTAGTGGCTGTCTTTCTCCGGTGTATGCGGCTTTCTGGTATCGGTTTCAACTTTTTTGGCCAATTCTTCCTCTACTTGTGACCCCATACTCAACAGGGCCCTGAAGTGTGGGAATACATGCTTTCCCATGCAACTCAGTACGGCTGGAGTGAAGTTCTTCTGAATGATTTCCAGCTGTTCTTTTTCATCGGGTCGTTTGGACATTTGGGAGGCCATCTCCCTCCAGCGGGTGACAAAGTCGCTGAAGCTTTCTTTCTCGCCCTGTTTGGCCATTTCCAGGTGTTTACGGGTAATTTCCAAATCCTTATTGGACCCGTATTTGATCATAAATTCTTTGACTATATCTCCCCAAGTCTGCGTGTGATGCCTTTCTAGACCAAAGAACCATCTCAGGGCGGCTCCCGTGAGAGTCATGTGAAAGGCTTGTGCTAATTCTGGCTCTCCACAATCGGACACTTGCATGGATCTGATGTAGAACTGTAGGTGAGTTTTAGGGGGCGTGGTTCCAGTGAACTTGGTGATGGAAGGGAGTTTGAATCCCTGGGGTAATCTCGCTTCTGGGTAGAGGGAGAAGGCATTCATATCCGTGATCTCGTCTGCACCTTTTATTAGGGACACCCCCTTCTGTAGGACCCTCATCTGCTCTTTCAGCTTCTTCATTTCCTCACTCTCTCTTGACACCTCGTCGGGCTGTTCCCGTGCTATTACCGATTCTGCATACACTGCCCGAAGTCGGTTGATGTCTGGGTATTCATTAGGGAGAGCTGCTGGGGCGGTGGTGTGGTGGAATGGGTTTTTGCGGGAAACTTGTGGCCATGGTTGGTATTGGGGTCAAAACCGGGTTGTACTGGGGTTGCGGCCAGACTATGGGTGGCTCTTGCTGTTGGTAAGTGGGGCCTGAATCCGGGGCCCATTGGTTCTGATTGTTGGGGTCGGTTTGAACGGGACCAACTACGATAGGGCTCGTTTGGGGTGGATTGGTTCCTTGAACTGGGGGGAGTACTTGTGAAGACTGTCCTTGGTTCGGATCTCGATTCGGTGGTAGTCGATCAAACCCTGGTGGTGCAGTTCGTTCGGCGGACAATTCTTCTATTTGGATCCGGGTACCCTGTTGCTCGTTCGTGAGGTTTTCCAGATCCCTGCTGACGGTCATGAGTAAACGGTGCATTTCGGCTAGGGTTGGCTGAGCTGATGATGCCTCGGCTAGGCTCTGATCTGTCTCTCAATTCTCGCGTTCATCGGCCATTTCAGGTGTGCTTGGTCTTACTAGTCTTCCGGTGTGATCACGGCCGGCCCAACCTTCTAGTCTGTTTGTTGCTTCACGACTGTAGACGAAACCACGTGGCGAAGATGAAGGAAGACTGTGATGCGACTCGATTTTTGCCAAAAGAACCACTAAAAATTGCCGAGAAGAGCCTCGGATTTAAAAGGGCGTCCAAAAGTAAGCCGTAAGGTGGTACATCCCCTACGGCTATTTGAAAAGTGTTTTAACTTGACTCGATCTTATATGCAGCGCAGGTGTACGAACGGTTAAGGCTTCAGGCTCCCTCCTTTTTGGCAAGACCTTGCGATATACCCCAGGGGCGGGTACGTGCAAGAGCCTTTTGATATACTTCCCGGGTACGTGAGTGTTCTCGTCACTCGATATACCTCGGGGGCGTACTTGGCCAAGGAGAGTGGAAGTAAATGCTTTCGGTTTATGTTGGCCCAAGCAAGCCAACTCCCTACTCACTTATAATACTTCCGAGGGTTTGGGGTAAATTCACACTCGTAGAACCAATGCATGATTTGTGATAGTGCATGCGAAAAAGGTTGGGTTTACAAATATCATTATTTTGATTACGTATTATTTTTTCAGAAAAAAGTTTCTTCTCAATCAATTAACATAAGTAGGGAAAGCAGAAAAAGCAAGTATTCAATAGATAAACAAAAGTCCACATATAAGAGTCTAGTTTTCTGGTGTCCCCAGCAGAGTCGCCACTGTGAGAATCCGCAAATGCGACCCCCGGGTCTCGTCCCCGTTCGTTGGGCGTCTGAAGCGTCGGAAGGGATTCTGTCGCTCCATTTGCTTGGAGTTTGTGTGATGATTCATATCGGGTGTCCCTACGTCTATTCTAGATGCAAAGGGGTTTGTTCAGAGTCGCCAGTACGTTTTACGAGAAAACGGACAAAAAGGGGGTGTGTAAGGGGAAAGGCTACAGATAAGCCTTTCTTTACACGTTTGTCTGCGAAACCAGGATTCTATAAGGTTCGGGAACTATATTACGATTTGGGAAGGTGTTAAGCACCCATTCCGCCCTTTCGGTCTCTAGTGTACTTATATGTTTATTTTATGTTGAAAAACTTGGATGCTTTTACTGACAGTTTACTACTTTTCCAATGAAAACCCTAATTTCGGAGGAAAAACGGGAAAGGGGTATGAAAAGCCTTTGTGTTCCGAGATCCGATGTCCTTGTTTTGAAAGATGTAAAATACAAATGATAAAAGTTATATTTATCTTTAAAGAGAGTAACCCGTATTACTTCCCAGATAATGACGGTTTTCTCGGGTTGTGATTACTTTTGTGAAAGTTCGGATCTAATATCGGGACTAATTTAATATGGAATCATGACTCTTGAGAGGAGAATTATCAGACACATCGCAGTCTATAGAGAAGACAGGATATGCTGATTTTAATTCCTAGATAAGTCTTATCAGCCCGGGTTTTGAAAACAGAATTTTATCCGGACGATAACGTACTTACTCTTCTGGTTTTGAAGATAGTTTTATCAGGGTCTTTTGTTTTGAAAATGGTAGACTATTTATAACTTGGCAATAAGTTTATTCAAATAAAATGTGGACAAAACAACAGAAATAAAACAAGTACACAGATAGACCTGTTTAATTACCAGAAGAAACTTTATTTACCTTCCCGACGAGAATAATAATAATAAGAAAGAGAATATAACACGGCAAAGAGATCTCCGGCGATAACAATCTTCTCCTTCTTCAGATATTTCCGAGAATTCGATTCCAGAGACGGGACACGTCGAGTGTCGGGAATAGATTCGATAATTCTTCAGAGATAAGATGATAATATAAAATGCTTGATAGACTAAAGCTCCAGATTTTCCCGATTCCAGTTGCTGCCCCTCAACCCTTGGAGGTGTTGGCCTATTTATACTGCTCGGGGAAGATTGTCGCGCGACATTTCCCCCAAAAAGGCAAGTGTCGCGCGACATAACTGTTTGTCGCGCGACATTCCTGTATGTCGTGCGACAAACGGCTGAAGTGATGGGTCCTGACACTGTGATGTGTCAGAAAGTGGTTGGTCGGGTGCAGAGAGGGATTGTCGCGCGACATAGTGGTATTGTCGCGCGACATTCCAATGATTGTCGCGCGACAATGTGATATGTCGTGCGACAATCCTTCATAAAAATAGGTTTGTCGCGCAACAAACCCCCCCGGGGTAGTTTTCGGGTGCTAGGGTGTGTCCTGGACTCCAAAAAATAGTAGTCTCGTAGGTCATTAGGGTTTTTGCGGGAGTCACGGATCGGGGTGTCTACACCTATGTATTAAAAAAATTCATTGCGACAAATTTTTATTATGTATCTACAATATTTTTCTATGGTTTACTGATTTTATGATGTTTTTGTAATTATCAATTGAATTTTGAACACAATACTATGTTTTGTTTATTTGTTATTATTATTATTTTAAACTAATTTAAGTCTTAATATGTACGTATTCATTAATAGAATTAATAACATTTGTCAACCATTAAAACTACGTACACAAAAACTAGTTATATTAAACTTTTCAAACTATTGGCTTTTAGCAATTTACACCAAGAACTAAAACTCGGAGTAAACTCCTCTCAATTATCGAATTGTTACACTTTACACCGTCCCATCCAAATTTTGACAAACTTTGTCTGCATGAATTGCACGTGACCCATAATTTGGATTCTTGGGAATCTTGGGAAGCAAAAAATAAAAAATCGAATCAAAGAACTCTTCAAAGTAATGCAGAAGGATCGATGATCTATAAGCATCTACTTTAATTGAAGCAATTATTAATTTATTTATTTTTCGTTCAACAAAGTAAATTAATTACACTGATGCAGTGGAGCCACTTGATGCACCCCACACGCCATCCACCCAAATGCTTATTTATACGTGGATGGATGATATTTACGTACATCTTCTTTGTGTATCGCTCCTCTCGGTTACCTTTTAGAAATCAAGTCTCAAAACAATCGAAAATTTTGAAGCCACCCTTTTTTATACGTACCAAAAGAAAGTTGATTCTTCCATCTCAAAACCAGATCCCTCAGATATACCAAAAGAAAAGGGAATCCTTGATTAACTATCCGAGACCTCTCATCCTCTGATAGTTATTTACGTTTAATAAACAGATAAAGATACTTAACTCCTTTGGAGGAATCATTTTCTTAGGGAGGAATGTTTCTTGGAGAAAGCTTATTTCCTCTGTCAAATTAAATGTGCAGATGGCTCTTTTGAGAACCTCCATTTAGTAGAGTCGTCCTTTCAGCGAAATTCCTTTTCGGATAAACTTTCATCTCAGAGAAATTCCTTTTCGGAGCGACTTTCTTCTCACAGAAATTTCTACTTAGAGAATCTCCTTTTCCGAGAAGGCCTGCTTCTTCATTTGTTTGTTCTCTCAGAAAATAAGAATTCTTTGGAGATTTTCCTCCTGTATAGAGTTATTCCTTCAAGAGAATATTCCTTTCAGATAAAGGTGAGAATGAAGGCCTATCTACAGATACAATCCGGGACAATCATTATCATAAGTTTAGTTGTATTGTTTTACCTCGTCGAATCCATCAAGCTCATTGTTGTTTAGAGTTTTCCAACTCTCGACCATTGTTGTGTATAACCAACTGAAAAGTCTAGAATCCTAAATGGGAGAAAAGCAAAATTTCATTAAGGGTGCGTTTGATTGCAAGCATGAAATTTACATGGAAAGAAAATAAGTTCCAGGTAATTGAATTGCCTAGAATTGAGTTGCATGGAAAATGTAATTAAATGTGTTTGATTGCCTTAATTTTCTACCCGGAAAATATTGGTTGTATTGTGGCATTTTTAATGTAGAAAAAATTATGGGTATTTTTTTTTTACATAATTTTATAGTCATGATGGATCTTATTTAATTGATCTTGATGAGTAGATTTTAAATATAAAATTTTTATTAAATTTTGAATTTTGTAGTTTAAGTTATAGCATTTTTAGTGTAGAAAATGGGTAAAATGTTGTCTCGAAAACCATGCAATTGCCTGGAAAATAAAAACTAGCCCCCCCCAAAGAAAATATTTTCCTTGTTTACAAGGAAAATGTAAGTGTGTGAGCCAAAAGTGGCAATTGAATTGCCTGGAAAAAAAAGCCAATCAAACACCTTAAGTTGTCAAATCAAGTGAAAAATGGGTATTTTCCATGGAAAATACTCCCAATCAAACACACCCTAAGGTTCTTGTGTGTACTGAGTGTTGAGGCCCCCAACACACGTGCACGCACAAGAACGAGGGACGGGTGGGTTCTGTTTGAAGACGAGGAAGAGTTTGCGAATTGGAAGAGGTACCGATGGAGAAAATCCAGATGCATTGATCGTGCGGGAAAGTATTTTCATTCATTCAATAAGATTTTTTTTTTTTTCAGTCACAGTAAATTATTTACGTGGATGATAATACTGACATAAGTATCGTGAGAAAAAAGAAAAAATTCAAAATCAAGTTACTTCGTAGTCACCGGTGGCGGAGACAGGAATTTTGTTTAGAAGAGTCAAACTAATAACACAACAAGAATTTTTTTCATATATTATAATAAGGGCAAAATCAAAATATT
The DNA here is from genome assembly GCA_021464415.1 of Lonicera japonica. Classification (NCBI taxonomy): domain Eukaryota; kingdom Viridiplantae; phylum Streptophyta; class Magnoliopsida; order Dipsacales; family Caprifoliaceae; genus Lonicera; species Lonicera japonica. The sequence continues at coordinate 41,416,174 of CM038471.1, forward strand.
ATATTAAAATACTTAACGTCTTTTACATCAAAAATCAAAATGACATATATTTAGTTACAACATTCTCCATCGGAACTTCATATTTTGAAAATACTGAATGATATCTTCATAGGCGATAGCTTCAAAAACATATTTTTCGATATTTGTGACCAATCAATCATTCATGAAATCATCTCCCAACCAACAAACACATATATTAATCTCAATATTAATTTATCAAATGACAATCTAATAAGCAAATCAACTTAAATAATCAAATTTAATATTAATATTTAACAATCTAAGAAGCAAATCAACATTAATAAATAATAACCAACAAACAAATATATTAACAATCTAAGAAACAAATCAACATTAAAACACCCAAATCTTAATATTCAATTTTTTTAAAAAAAAATTAGTATAAAATTATAAAAAAGAAATCTGACCTAAGAGACTAAGAACCGCAAAAGAAGAAAAAAGAAGTGGAGTGTGGAAAGGGGCCGGAACAAATAAGAAACAATAATGAAAAGATGCCCGATATTAAATTACAAAACCTGACCCCCAAACTTATACAATCCATAGCACGTAGGCCCCTTGCCTATTAATTTTTTCGGTTACAAAAGGCCCTCGGATTGTTAAACCCGCACTGTGATAAATTATAATGCCCGGCCCCCGAACTTATGCATTTCATCGCACAGAGGCCCCTCACCCATTAAACTATTTACTACACAAACGCTTCCTGGTTTTTACGCTGTCACACAAAAACCCCTATACTCTATAAAATTCTATAAAAGGACCGGGAGGCATGCATGGCTCCGCCCCTGGTAGTCACTAAAGTTTATCCAATTAAACAAGGGTGGTTTTAATATTTCGCAATCGTCATCTTCGCTATTTAATTGAAAAGATTTTTATATTTTTTTGCTGTTATCGTTAGTAAGGACCGGCACCGTTGGATTCATAATCTCCGAGAATGTCACATTTCAAAGCCTTTTTCTATCATTTGAGAAGTCCCTGGAAATGTCAAGTTCCATTTTTGTTCTTATTTCTTACTACCCACTGATCCCTCTTAATACCACACAACAAAACCTTGTGTGCAAGATATGGCCCAAGGAAAGCCAATGTATCACTGTCTCTAAGTAAGTGTTCTAAAAATCCCTGTCTTGGACCGATTAGTCTTTGACTAGGCGCGTAACCATGCTATGCGGCCGCTTAGTCGTGCAGGATGGGGATTCTGCAGGAATAATAGTCTTTCACTCCTTTTTGTTTTAAAAGCTATTATTTTTCATGTTTGAATAATGGGAATGTTTGTATAAGAAGCTTATAATGCCATTTTTAGAAGGAAAGTTAAATTTTATTTGTATTTTAAATAATTAATAAATAAATAAACAGTTTCTCCCATTAATCCACCAAGCATTGGTCGTCCTTCACTGCCGTAAGAACATCTAGCGATTGTTTGAATATTGTTAAATAAATGAAAAGGAAGATGTTAATGCTGCAAAATATTTGTGTTCCTCTCTACCCATAGTCTCAATTCTCAAAAGATTGTCCACTTACCCCAAGGGCCAGAACAGCAAAAACTCTAAAAGAGGAAACCCACTTTGTTAAAATTCGTCCAAGTGACCATCCCATCCCATCTTTTCTCCCTACAAGAATAACCCTTATATAAGAAAGGTAGAGGAAACCTTTGGATTTATACCAAATATTCACCCTCCCTACTACCTTTGCATTTCATTTGATTGGTTCACATGGAAAATAATTTAATTCCTTTAAATAGTTCTAAAAAACTTCATGCAGAGGAGAAGAGGGAGGGGAAGGGTTAGGTTTTCTAATTCCATGGGAGAGTACGTGAAGAATTAGGCTAGACCAAGGCACAAAATGGAAATTTATTCAGTTGAAAAATTTATGTAATCAAAAGACACTAAGATGAGAAATGTGAACTCTTGGGCTTTTGACATGGAAAAAAGATGTAATCAATCACTATGTAGTAGTGGACTGCAAACATCCAAGAATCCACTACTAGAACACTTATCTCCATAACTTATATCTATGTAAATGTGATCACTAGGCCAAATGCCAAGGATCCTAATCTTAACTACAGATAATATCATTTCTTTAACGAATAGATAATATGGGTGTTGGCTTTAAAGGGCCAAGGAATCTGCTAAATTTCAATTAGAGATCTTTAGGGCTTTAGGCAGCTCTTTTTGCCCTTTTAGTTATGTTTTCGGAAACATCAAGGTCAAAGAGCCTTTTTTTTTTGTTATTTTATGTCCTTTTTAACTTTCATTTTTCGGTTTACAATGTGTAGTTATTTTATCACAGAGATACTCCACCTATAACTAGAAAAAAGAAAGGTTCATACATTGTTGAAGGCATTGTGGTTCAGATGCCTTTTCTTAAAACCTGTGCAGGATGAGAACATAGTTTTTGGGTAACAGAAAAAACAAACAAAACACAAAACCATTTATGTTTATAGTTCAAGAATTCAAGTGTTACAATTTTAAATGTAAAGCACTGACTGAATATCAAAAATTATACAATAATAATTAAGCTGAATGACAGAGGTCAGATAAAGGGGTGGATTCGCCCATTCCAACTACCAAACCAACTTGCGTTGGAATAGAAAAAAGTTAACCAGTTCGGTTCATCACCAACCAACTTGGTTTAATCAATTATGGGCTTTACTGACTAGGTTGGACGGATCGGGCCAGAGTATGAGTGGTACCGATTTTAATATAGTGTGGTAGATATATACACATTTTACAAAAGCTTGAGCCCAAAAAAGCGAATGGCTAGACTCCATGACTACACTAATACAATGGAAAAAAAGAAGTCATAAGCTAGATTCATAGTTTATAAGCCAACAAAGTGAATGAAAAGTTTTAATAACATCCAAGTACCTTTTTTTTTATCAGAAACGAAACGCTATTATTAATATCAACAAATCAAAGCGTTATAATGGAGAATATATCATTAGTGAATCAGCATTCCACCAAAGCCCCATAGGAATTGACAGATTTACTACACAATACAAGGCTTAAATATCAAAAGATCAAACGATAATTGCAACAATCCACATGAGAATAGTAGCCCCTAGCTGACTATTAGAACAAAAACATTACTGAACAACTGCACTCGAAGTAGTCAACCAGCATTATAAACTCATTCTGTAATTTATTATTATAGCTAAGCAAGTGAGCAATAATTAATCTCCTATCTCCGCAACATTTTTTGGATATACAGTAATGCTAGTCTCTTCAGGAGATGTATCATCAACAACTGATTAATTTTTGGACAATGTCTTGATTCCTCATCCTTTTCCTTAACCTTTTCCATTACCCACAGAAAATAGCCCCATTTCTTTATAAACAAAAAGGAAAATAAAACTAATTAAAAATCACACAAAACTGCCAAGTGCAGTGCAGTGATCTTCCTGGTTTGGGCATAAGTAATCAAAGGTAGTGTAGTATCCCAACACGATAGTACTCTCATCGTCACATAGTTCAATGTAAATAAAAGTGAAAATAATTGCTTTATGGATTTAATTATGTCTTTTATTAGCCAACAATTTTGACAAGTGTATCATTATTACAGACAAAGTAGGACGAAACTACAATCACATCGCATACCATATATGTAATTTGGAGCTAGGAAACACAAGAAAATATACAGTGAAAGAAGGGATAGTTTCTTATTACCCACAAGAATGCTTTACAACTTTTGGATAATCTACAAATGAGAACTCCTTCCTATTTATAGGCTTCTACCTCCTCAATGGATGGTGGAAATTGAATCTAATCTACTGCATATATCGAGTTTCTAGAATGTTATATTACAAGGTTCTCTATAAATCTATACAATTTTAGAATATTCTTTAACTAACTATAATATATAAAGTTCTGGAAGCTTCCAACGGGTTTTTCATCCCTCCAATTATCTTGCATACTCCAGCTGTGTTCCAGAACCTTACGCAACATGGTTTCTTCATTTTTCCTTAGAATATTCCAGAATATCTTTAAGCCTCCACCATCGGCACCTAGCCATGTGACCGAGACGTGCACTCCAATCTGCTCCAAATTTGGCGACACATGACACTATGCTACAGTTAATAAACATGTGTACTCAATTAATGTGCGTAACTATAGCTATTTTTTTTCATGCCTCTACTTTCATTCTTGATCATTGTGTTCATGCAGTTTTTCCATTAGTTTTGGCTGTCTCCGCTATATTATTTCACAATAAAGACTACAATGAAAACTAGGATATAAACAATTAAGTTGCATTGAAAGCTAATAAAACTATACCGTCGATGACAAACTGTTTTCAAGTACTATCCAAACTTATTTTGGAATTTTTAATTATTGAGTGCTGTGTTGGCCAAATTAACCTAGCCCAGTTTGTTTCATAATATTCTACATAATTGACACGAATTTTATGGTTGGTGACTTGTGTTGTTGATCTACTAAGTACATTGCTGCAATGTAGAACACATTTTACTAATAAGATTTATCTTTTTACGGTGCAGTATCCAAGTTTACTGAAGGATGCCTTGATCTCTAAAATGGCCAATTGAATCATCACGAGGCTAAAAGACATGTACTAAAAACTCCTGGGTGAGAAATGAAACCAATACACTAGTGGAAATAAGCTGAAGACCCACCTAGAGTTTGAGGATCTTTATAGGTTCTTAGAACCTCTAATTTCAGATATTCATACTCCCATTGCCATCCAAGACAAAAAGCTAGCTTCATGAAATCAAATCAATGAATAGTGATTGAAAGCGGAGCACGAGTAATAGTAGTAGTACAATAAAATCAAAAATTAGTTCTTACGACCTAACGAGACCAATGCAGAGTATTATGTGTTTGCTCATAAAAATAACCTACAAAAAAGCCAAATTAATTCTTTGGAATATATTGCATTGTGCAGTAAAATAGTGAAAAGAAGAGCTGCAGGAATTAATTTAATAATAATTTGCGGAGTACATACAGGGTAGTAAAAGCTGTAGGAATTATTTGCCCGAGTTTTCGGGTATTTTCAAGTTGTATGAAACGTCGATTTTTTTTTTTTGGAATTAGGAGTATATACAATCAAGACGACCTCTAACCGTCTTGATTTTTCGCGTAATTATAGTAACTTTATCCTCCGAACAACATATCCAAAAATCAGTCCAATACAACGATTCAATCAAAAGTTATATCTGTTTTATCATTGCACCTGCAGAAAAAGAAGAAGAAGATGATGATGAGAACGGCGATATGATCGGAAAGTCGGGTGGTGGTGGTGGAAGAAGTGAGATCATTGGTAAGACAGAGAGGAATATTTGATGGTTAAATGGGAATCTAAGGAGAGAGAAGATGTATTGAAAGTTTTGGCGCGAGAGGAGGAGCAAATTGATTCACCATTAATGTAGCAAGTAGTGTCTATGATAAGAGATGTTTATATTAAGGGTATTTTTGTCCATCAACATTTATCATTTTCCTTAAAATAAATTAATATTATGAAAAGTGTCCTTGTTGTAAAACCAAATTATGAAATTAGTACTATTTTTCTTTATCAAACATGAGTCCGTCCTTAGAGTTATAAAACAATACGGAGCGAGACCCTATAACCCATTATGCCTTTGTTTATTAACAGATTTGTTTGTTTGTTTGTTTGTTTGTTATTAAGTTGATTTGCTTATTAGATTGTTAAATATTCATATTTAAAAGCCAAATTGTTACACTTTATACCATTCCATCCAAATTTTAAAAGGTTTTGTGTACATGAATTGCATGTGACCCATATTTACAAAATTATATTTATTTGAGTTTAAATCAAAATCTAAATTTAAATAAAATAAATAAAACCAAAACAACTAATATATAAAAACAGGGCCACTGATCAAATGCCCTCTAACTGTTTGAAGAAATGCCTTTGCTAGAAGCATATTCTTCTATTAACAAATTTTCTTTGTAATTGAATTAAACCTAGCTTCATGATATTGAATTTCGAATACCAAAGACTGTAAAACAATTCGTATTTGTGAATCTGTGTAGTTTTATAGAGGATTGCAATTATTGAAGGATTTTAGTCCCTGTTTGATTGCCACATGGAAATTGAAAATAAAAACAACTAATATGGGTGAGAAGATGGAAAATAAGTTGAGACATGTGGTGAGATGTTTTTCATCTCGTACTTATATTTGTGAGTATATGTCTTCTATCATTTTTTATGTTTTGTAAAAAAAAAAATTATTTACCACCACCTAAAAAAAAAATTCCATAAAAGAAGCCAAAAAGTAAAAGTTATTCTCACCACATCCCTCAACTTATTTTTCATCTTCTCATTCAAATTAGTTATTTTTCTTTTTATTTTTCATGTTGCTATCAAATGGAGCCATAAAATAATGTGTCGTTTAATATGGCATCTGAAATCTAAATTCTTAATAGATTTAGATATGTACGTTACTTTGCTATGGCATTGAAATCTAAATTCTTAAGAGATTTAGATATGTTACTAGGTGTTTGATTTGTGAAAAGATTCAAAACTTAATGGTTAATTCTGGATCGAATGAACAAGGGGTGTACAACTTCTTAACGTTATTAATGAGAATTGATTGGTTGCAATAATAATACTCCTGCCTCAACCTGGCTCTTTTAATCATACTTTAAAAAGTTAAAGAAATAGTTCAAATAATATGTCATTTAGCAAAAACAAAAAAGCAATGAACCCATTGAAGTGGACTCCCCCAAAATGGATAATGGATTACATTAAAGCATGGCCGGCCTTGAGAGTTTAGAGGGGCCTTGGCGAAATTTTAATTGGGTCTTTATTAAAAGTGTTTTCTATTTCGGTTGGGGTAAAAATAAAATAAAAAAACTCAAAATTTAGTTTTAGTGCTTCAATCTTCCAAACTCATACACAAACTAAACTTTTAGTTTTATTTCGATTCGGGTTTATTTAGTTTGTATTCTTTTATCTAAAAAAAAATCAATTTAATATACACAAGTACACAACTTGTTGCCAATCACAATATTAATATACATAAGTACATTATTTAATATATGCCATAGTGTGATCTTATAAAAAGCAATGCAATAAAATGTTAAAATGTATTTAATGCAAGCTATGAGTTTTTACAATAACTAGCTAACAACCTGCACGATGTGCGGACATTTGAAATTTTTTATTAAAAAAAATAAATGCAAAACTACATCTGATTAACAAATAGGATAATTTCCTCTCGTACTATTCTAAAATGATCTTCAATTACATACTTTAGGGAACATGAGTAAATGCATTATAAGTATAGGACGTTATAGCACTTGAAATATGAATTAACTCAATTAAGAGATCTTCCAAAAGATAGTCCCCAAAATATTGTTACGTATTTCACATGATCCGAAATTAAATCACTCCTATCATATCCCATCCAGATCCCCTGATAGTCATAATACTAATGCTTCACATTTAAAAGCATTTACAAAGGAACTATTAACAACTGCAAACCAAACTACTAAGAAAGAAAAATTGAATATTAAATACTTTGTTTTATGACATTTATCTTTCGAGAAAGGTTGTAAGTTCGTGGACACATTCTTATGAGAAGACTAAACATTCTTAAAGTGGAAGAGAGCTTGGTTTAAGGTAAAACTTGTGTAATGCCACTAAAAAATTTACGTAATTGATTCAAATGTTTAGACCAATCCAATTCTTGTAGGGAAAAATTTGATAATGGTGACTAAACTAAATTACTACTTTGGTACTATATTGTTTATGGTTAGCTTTTGCTTGCTTGTATCTCCGTTCGTGTGTTTGAATAACAAATATGATATTTACTTAAAAAACTAAATTAATAACTCTAAAACTTATAAACATCAATTTGATTTCAGATGCTTGTTTTTCCAAACATGTTTTTGCTAGTATGAATTCAAATCTACCTCGTTTGAACCACTGAAATTGTCTCTCTACATTTCCATCTTCCCTAATCGGTATATCCCAAATTGATATTCTCACTTTTTTAATCATGTAATGTACCATATATCATTATATTCTTCGTAACTTTGATTAGGTTTAAATTAGTGCTCAAAATAAATTGAACTGTTAATTTGAGACGAATATAGTAACATAAACAAAGAAAAGCTATGAAAATCAAATTGTGACAAACTTAAAGTATGAAACCAACAAAATTAGAAGTTGTTTACAAATCTCACTCTCAAGAGTTTTAAGGTTGAATATATTTCAAACATAAAAGGTTCAAAATTTAAACTTTGGTTTGATTAAACTAATAATATATACGAGGTTACCTTGATAACGGAATTAAGGCTTGCCATATATGTAATAGCTAACGACTCTATCCATTGTAGCCTTTTAGGAGAGGAAGAGGCTTTAATCATAGGGTTTTGGTACATATTCTTGTCACTTAGTTTCAGTTTGGGTAGACATGTCAATGGATCGGTTCGTGTTGGTTTTATGTCGGGTTATAATGAATTCGTGTAACACGATCCAATAAGCTATCGGGTGAGTTTTATGTATTCGTAAACGACTCATTTTGTTATTGTGTAATACGACACGACCCGATAGTACCTGTTAAGGAAATAATTTAAAATATATATATTTATATATATATATTTTCAATAAAATAAGTTAAGCAAATATCTAAAATTATTAAAAAGTAGGGATAAACATCTACACATTAAAATAAGTACAAATTATTTGTTCATTTAATAAACATTAGTTTTATTAAAAGAATTTAATAATTAACGAGTTTAATGGGTGACCCGAATTCGTTAAAGGTCCACCCATTAACTTATAATTTTGTGTTGATTCGTGTCGTATTATTGTGTAACGTATGATTCTGTCAGGTCTAATTTTGGCCAATCTACTTTTTTGTCGCAAAAATGTACGAGTTATTATTTTGCTATCCAAAAAAAAAGTATGAGTAAGTGTAGGGTTATTATTATTTTTTTTTATCAAAATAAGTGTTGTCTTACAAATTTATTTTTTATATTTTTAAAAATATGAAAACTGAACCAAAAAGTTTAGTTCGGGTTTGGAAGATTTAGAAACTGAAATCAAACTTTCAAATTTGGTTTGGGTCAGTGTCTCGTAATTTATATCCCGATTGAAACCAAAAACACCCGTAGTTACACCTAGCAAATGGCCTTAACTCTAATTTCCTTGCACTTAGTGACTTTCACTTGCTTCCCATGTTTAATGCCATAATTCCTTATAACTGGAGCTAGTGTTTTGGAATTTGGGAACAACATCCTAAGTTTGATTTGTCAATCAACCATTTCATTATTTTTGTTGAATTCGACCCATTTCTTCTTATTACCCTTTATATCTTCTCCCTCATCATCTGATGAATTGTAAGTGCCAAGGTCATCATTTGAGTGCTCATCATTAGGGACATAATTTCCATCTAACTCACCCAACCAATAACTATTAAACTTACATTCTTGCTCCCTCACCCACACGACCTTGCCTCGTTGTCAATGTTATCATCAAATAACTGGTCACTTCTCTTATAATCAATATTATTAAATGATTAAAGTTCAGTGGATGCATCACTATCACTCGACCCCCCCCCCCCCCCCACCACAATCAACCATTGTTGTCTCCCCTATAAAAGATGACTCATCAGGTTCTGGCACCACTCCCTCAATAACCTTACCTAATCTCTTAACAACATTTGATTGAACATGTTGAACTTGGCCAGGTACCACAGGTTTAATTTGGTTAGATGCTACAGCAAGTTCAACAAGTTTGGGGTGTTTGTCATCAATATAAATATCGAGAAGTTTATTTTTGCCCATGTTATTTAACATTTTAACGAGTTCCTTATTGTCTCCACCCTAAGCTATATCTCTTTATATTTATAATAATATTCATAATAAAAAGGGGAAGAAATTCCATAGTTTCTCCACCATATAATTAATATATTTCAATCATAGACATTAACTAACTACTATAATATTTCTTTTTTTAACAACTTGAAGTACTATAATAGTTAAAGTAATGTATTCCTCAACCCCCAGCTCCATAAATAAATAAAAATATCTAACAGAGCAAACATAAAGTGGTCATTGTGGAGAAACTTTAGGTAAAATAGTCATCAAAATCATTTGTAAAAAAAAAAATACACAATAAACAAACACCGGCCATGTTTTACTAATAGAGTCAAACAAACAAAATAATAAATATAAAGCATGTTTAACACCCAAATCCAAGACAAACACAAAACAATATCAAGCATATTTATATCCTTACAAACAGCAAACAAAAATCCCAATATTTTTTTTAATATGCATGGACATTAACATTCAACCCAACACCCATAACAAGCATTAATAAATACATTTCCAAGCCAACCACATTATATTTTAAAAAAGCAAACAACTCACGGGACCACGTGATAAAAGTATGAAAAATCCGACCTCGCAACACAAAACTATAAAACACAATAAAGAAATGGCTAATAAGTAAGATTTTTCAAGAATAACATTTTATATAATAAAGTTAAACTAGAGTTTAAAAATTAATTTTGAACTTCGAAATCATACAAAACTCACCATAATCAGGCTGGACCTTTTCATTTAGTGGCCTTAGATGGCGAATTTCGATACACATTGGAACCTTTAACAATTTTCTTCAAAATCACAAGCTTTTTGTCTCGCTAATCTTTATCTCAAGTGCCCTTTCTAACTCTTTGTCTAGTCAAACCAAAATAATCCTAGATTTGGGTTTTGTTTGCCCCAAATCAAATCACGTGTTGTGCGCGTGACAACTTAAGGTGGGATAATCAGACTAATCGTTTAGTTCAGCTCCACGTAATCGTCCAACTCAGTGCTTACGTGGATCGCAATTTAGTGTTTTAAAGGGAAGTAAGCAAATGTCTTAAATGCAGGGGTGGATTTGGTACAATACCGTACAATACCGAGTGTTCCATGTACCATACCAAAAATTTGGTACGCCAAAATCTATTACCACTACCATACCAAAATTTTCGGTATACTGAATTCGGTTTACCAAAAAATTTGGTATGGTACGATAGATTACCAAAAAAAAATCAAGTTTACAAAATACAAATAAAGGAAAAAAAAAACCAGTTGGCCTTTTGAAACCATTTCCAATCGTGGGTACAAAATACAAAACAGAGGACTTTTGCAATAAAATGCAAATAAGGCAAACCCTTGATATCCTTTACATTTGATATTCTTCCTTTATATGCTTGTTCTTCTTACTTTTGCATCAAATTAATAAACTATATTCATGAAAAAAAAAAGAGAAAAATTAAAATTGCAATTGAATTACTTAGACTATTGACTATAATCATGAAATTTAATTAAAGAAATTGAAAATGCCTGGTCACAATTTAAATAAAAGCGAAAGCAGGTCACTTTGGGGATAATTAATTCATTATTAATTATCTCTATTAGCAAAACTGCCGTTATTATTGCTTTGAAAATTATACTTGAATTTGCTTCCTAATTCCAGTTAATATATGCAGTGTATTAATGCATAATCCCACTTATATACTTGTTCTTAATTATAACCAATTAATAACATTTTCAGCTGAAACAAAAATTAATCGTTACAGCTGTGTTTATTTCAAATTATATACAAGTAGTTATTAGTAAGTATAGTCTCAATAGTTGTTCCTCATAAAATCAGCGAGGCACAATTTTTATGAAATTACAATAGGATAATAAAATTCTAATATCCTATAGTTAAGTTGCAACAAATTATGTATAAGTTCAAAAAGAAAATAAAGTTAGGCAAAACCCATCTCATATATTTAAATGGAGGGGCTGGAGTATAAGTGTATAACAGAAAGGGGTAAAGGTTTCTACTTTATAATCCCACAATTAAGGAGATTTTGGGTTAAATAAAAACTACCTTAGACGTAAGAATAAAACTAATTGTATATAATCACGAAAGAGTTCATACTAATCAAAACATAAGATTGAGTTAGAAGAAAGAGAGAAAGAAAAAAAATACTATTTGGTATTTGTTAGTGCTAAAAACTAGAAGGTTGTTTCTAGCGTTACGCAGTCAATTTATTATGACAAATGATTAGAGCAATAAAAGGAAAGTGCTAAATTTGAGAGAGTCAATGATTTATAGAGGAGGTTGGCCTCGTATGAAGGTACGGGTTAATCTTCCCCTGTGGAATGGAGCTCGGGACTCGGGTTGCCTTATATTAATAATAGATTTACAAATGTACAGACTTGCAAAGGTTTCTCTAATCGCTTTGCTTTCTTAGTAATACAGTAGAATTGGGGAGCTAAGCTAACACAAGTTTAGTTTCCTGTCAAGAGGAGCTCGGGAACTGAGTGTCTAGCCTTGCCTATATTACTCTGTGATAATTCGTGGGGTATATTCCTTCTCTATTCCTTTTGATTGAAGAACACCCTTATTTCTTGGTTTGTGGGATAAGTAAATGCTTATTGTATATATATGACTGGAGGAGACGTGTGGCCAGAGCTCCCTGAGTGGGTCTAGAGCCATGCTGCTATCAGTACTAACTCTGAACTTGCTTCTCCTTGAATCCCGGTGCATTAAATGCGGTTGTCGTGCATTTAATGAAGGTGAGGGAAGCTCTGCGCGCTCTGCAGAGCAGGTGACAATCGCCCATGCCCTTGCCAACTATTCTGGCAGAGTGGTTGGGCGATGAGGGAGAGAGACAATTCTAGAGCTCGTCGAAAAGGCTCCAGGGCTTGCGTTTTGCAACATGTCGTTCACAGTCGATGCTTAAGTGAACATCTAGACCTCCGAAGAGATCCATTTCTTTTTTAAGGTCATCATAGGTCTCCTCCGAGCTCTTTGCCCAAAAATGGATTCGACAGCTGACGTGGACGGGCACGTGTCAACTCGAAATTGGCGGTGTAGACTGAATCATTAATTCGTGCCATCAGTATTAATCATGGTATTTGGTATTAAAATTTAAAATAAATACTATTTGGTATTAATGGTACAATTGGTACGGTACGATACGATATACCTATGATACAATATACTATCGGTATTGATTTTCAATACCAGTATTGTACCATATTATTTCAATACAGTGTAAATACCAATCGATAGTTTACCATTACCAAAGTTCGGTACACTTTAACAATGGTACGATATGGTATGGATTGGTATGGTAATCATGGTACAAATATTCACCGCTAACTATAACTCAGACTTTAATTTAGAACAACTAAAATTTCGAGGGAAAGATTGAAATTGATTCCAAACATCAGGGTATTTCTTACAATTTACCCTCTTTGAAAGAACCCGCAGCGGGCAAAATTCGCGCCCATTACATTTCACTCTGCTCACTCTTCTCCCTCACAGACAACCAATCTGCTTTCTGTGCTTCCTCCTCGTCAATGGCCGCCGCAGAATCCACTCTCCTTTCCAAACTCCAATCCCCGGACCTCATCAACACCTACTCCTCCTTTTCTCACTACCTCCTTCCCTTCAATCCCCTCCTCACCACCAAACCCTCCAAAACCCTAGAAACCTCCACCGCTCGATCCCTCGCCAAACAATTCCTCCCCTTCCTCAACTCAACCCTAAAGCTCCTCCCCAAAATCCTCTCCCAATCCCCCAAAATTCCCTCCCAATTCGCCCCTGAACTCTTCGACACCTACAAACTCTGCCTCGATTGCCTCGACTCCGTCTCCTCCCAGCTCTCGGGCAAGCCGTACTCCGTACAGGTGCAGCGAGTTCGAATGGCGCATTGCTTTGATGCCTGGGGGAGGTATAGGGAGGCCGAGAGTGAGGGGTTTAGGGTAATTGAGAGTGTTAGGGGGATTGGTGGTGATGGTAATGTGAATAGTGGGGGTTTGAAGGGATTGAAGGGGCGTCTGTTGCCGGATTTGGGGAAACGGAAAGCAGTTGATCGTGAATTTGCGTATTTGGTTGTGGAGGTGGTTGTGATTTTGGTGAAGTGTTCTTCAATGGTTCGAAGCGAGGAGGAAGGTGGATATAGGAGAGTGCTTACTATGGTTGAAGAAGTAAAGCCTTGGTTCAGGTGATTGGAGATACCTATATATACATATTTGGATTTTTTTGGTGTGCAAGGATATGAACTTGTTACATTCTTTGTGTTTCTGCATATTGTATTTTATTCAAGCGTGAGCAAATATATATAGCAGTATACACAAACTCATATAGGAAACTTAGGTGCAAATGAATACAAACTTGGTAGTTTTATATAATGCAGTATGGAATTGATATTTATTACTTTGAGGATTTGTAGAATTCTGAATTTGCAGGATTTTAGATGCAAATGAATATGAACTTGTTTGGAGGCTTTATGTCTCTGGTTATTGTTGTGAACTGGTAATATGCACAAATATACCAGTTTATTATATACAACTGTGAGCAAATATTTATCGACATGGACCATTCTACACGGATATATTTATCTAACATAAAGCACTAACATGTCAACTTGGTGATTACTCATTGGTTACAAGGGCTTTTGATAAGGATGAATTTGGTATGGACCCCACATTCTAACCTATACATGATGACTGCAGTAGATATGTTAGTCTTTTACGTGAGATATGAATGGCCCTCTAGAATTAGTGATTTGCTAAGGATGATTCATATAGGAAACATAGCTATATCATTTTATGCAATATGAGATAGATATGGTTTACTATGGAGATTTATAGAATCTGGAATTTGCAGGGTTTTAGATGCAAATGAATACGAGAAGTTGCACAGGATGCTTGTGACATATCTGAAACAATGCACTCTGATTTTAGTGGGGGATCTAACATGTTTTAGTGGAAACTTGGCACGGGAGTTCTGCATAGCAATGTTTTCCGAGTTTGCAAAATCATCCATGAAAGATCAAATGCCCAAGGTGAACTATCTCCGATCCTTTTAACAGAGATCTCCAAGGATCTATGTGTTAACTTATCTCAGTGAGTTTTTTTCCTGTCTGCAGCTTGCTCGAAAGACATGCTCTTTGCTGTTCTCACAAATTCACAACGGATCCCTGTTCATTAGTGATATATTACTTTGTGTGTTGGATGCTATGGCAGCTCGATGCAAGGTTAACTTCTTAAACATCAAAGATAGCTTGCTTCATATCCACATTTTGTCATAGATTAGAGATGCATGTCCATCCAATGTTCTTGCTTTTAAGAGTTTGATTTAATTTTCCCTATATTATTGTATACCGTCTCTGTCTCCCTCTTCTTTTCTTTTAAGAGATTCAAGGTTTATTTTACCAACATAGGGTTTTGAAACTATTAGTCTTGCTAGATTTTACATGCCGGTGATCTGCAAGGAAGAGCATGTAATTGTTAATGGGTGGCTTCTGATACCTTTAGGTTGAAAACTAAAATGACCTTATTACTTGAAGTTAGTAGGCAGCTATTGAATCCGCTCTTACTCTTAGAGAATACGCTGTTTGCAGGCAGAATATGCTCTTGGAAATCGAAAGTCAGTCTTTTAGTAAGCGTATATAAGCAGCTGAATCTTTATAAAACAGATGGATGGAATACTTTATTTATTAATAATACTATTGTGATTGACATTCAGGCTTTTGATATTGATTTTCTGTTTCCCCCTTACACTCCTCGTTCTTTATTAACGTGTGTACGTATGAACTTTTGCATGCTCATGTTTTAATTAGAGTAACTTAGGTGACAATGAAAGCTTTAAGTCCCAGATACGCAGTCTGAGCTTTCTTTCAGCACATCCAGGGAACACGAGTTTTTCTAGGTATCTAATTAAAGTGGTGCTAGCTAGGTAATACATTGAATGGGTCTTGTTACAAGGATATGGAAAATCATCCATCTTTGTTGTGGTTGTTAAGGCTATGAGTGATCTTAGTTGTTCCCGTTACCCTTGTTTATTTACAAGCTTATTATTGAAAGATAAACGAGATAAACTTGCCTTTAAAGAATGTGCTACTTTGGTATTAGGTCAACCCAAATTGCTTTATACATTAGGTGATACGAACCCGTTTATTAAAAGAAAATAAAATAAAAGAAAAAATGGGAAGGGAAGCCCGCTTTGAGAGTGCGAAAACCTCCAACAGTGGTTTGATTCAAGGACCTCCATTGAACTATTGAAGAGCCAAATAACTCTCTGATTTCTCTGCAAAAGGCCCAACCTAATTTTATTTGGCAAAGCCAACTTAAATAGAAATACAAACTAAACTAACTTCAAAAAGTGACAACCCATTACTCCACTCTTCCTAATTAGATTTAAACAAGCCACTTCTCATAACCTCTCCTACATCTAATCAACTACAATCAACATTGTCCTCAAACTAATTAATAATATTTAAAATAAGCCATTAAATATAGGCATGTTACACATGGTGAGCCTTTTACATTCGCAATCTACTTAACTTGGCTTGTTCACAACCCTATTTGTGAAGTTTACTTTGTTTTGCACTCAATTTGAAGGCGTTGAGCATCGTTTCTATACCATCCATTCCAAAATTATCACTTTCTCACATAAATCAAAGGAGCAAGCTAGACTCGCCTAGTTTATGGCCTAAATGGCCGAAATCATGGTGGCTTGTTGAGTCAATGCTCCAAGTTCACTTGTTTACTAACCAACTTCTGTTTTTTTTACAACTTTTTTGACCTTTTGAATAATATGTTAAACCACCTTAGTACAGCTGTGCATTCACATTACTGTATTGTAGAATTCAATGCACAGCTGTACTAAAGTGGTTTAACATAATATACTTTTCCCGTCTAATTTGGATCTGTTCAATACCAAGTCAAAAGTTAGATGGCCGAGTCTTTGGGCAAAACCTGTATATGAACCAGGTGCTGAGATGTTTATGAAATAAATATTGCAGTATTCTTCCGGTAAAAAAAGTAGATTGGAAACACATGTTTTATACAATTCTAGTCAATCATATTTAAAAAGTAATTTTTTTATACGGTTCTCTATTACTAGTGGCCTTGTCTTGTGCAATATGGGCTTCAGTCCTTAGGAAACAACGACTTAATCTGAACAAAGCTGAATTCGTTTTGTAACAACTGCACTCCACCATGTCCCTAGAGCATCAGAACCGGAATAGGTTGTGGATTTTTTTCCTTCTAAATTTTACTTTTCTACCAAAATAAACCATTGAAAATAACATTTGTTTCTTTTTCCTAAGTAATATATAGCTAACCTGTTGGAAATATATTGTGACACTTTCCGATCACGGAGTAGATACTTATAGAAAAAAGCAATCTCCATAATGCTCTCCAATCATGCAATTTACTTAGCAGATCAGTAATGTATCTCTAGAGGTTAGCTATTAGTTCTAAATGCTCATGACAATACACAAAGTGATGGACCACCTTTCTCTGTTCTAATAATTATTCATTGTTGATTGTTCTTGTAATCCTTTTTTTGTGTTAAATTTCATGTTAGAAGGTCTGACTCTGGTGTATATGATACAATAAGTGGTGCTTTCTTCCTTTATTCACTATTCATCATGTGTTTTTGCATAACCTTCTCCCACTCAATGAGCCCCTGGTCAACGTCATGCTATTGACTTATTGGTCACTGATTCAAGAGACATTGAGATGATCTGATAGTAGTTTAATATATCTGTATTTGATACATCTGATATCTATAACATTGTATTAGTAATTCTCATATCAGTCTACGGAAATAAATTTGTTTCATTATTTGAAACCTCTAATATCTAAATTGTTATTATCGGTGATTTTGTCTATCAAGTTGTTGGGTGATATTATCGTCTCTCCATAGCAGTAAGATGTCAACCCAATTTGATCCGGCTGAGTCAAGTCAAATCAAGCTTGCTGAAATCTTGATTGGACCTGGACATTATGAATATTTCGATTTTTGTTAACCAGATTTGCTCCTTACAATATGATTTTTTCGTGTTAGTTTTGGAATTTATTCTTTAGACAATGTTATTTAATATTTGATCATGCCCTTCTTTCTCAGAATGATTGTTAAACTAGCATTAGTTATACTTGGCAGGTTGGGATGGCGAGTGCTATAGTTGAATTTCTTGAACTTGTTTGTTATTGCGCCAATAAATGCCGAACCGCAAATGTTAACTTTTGCAGTGCTGTAGCGACACATTTAAACAAACTTACCACTTCTCATAACTTTTGCGGTGATTTCAATCAGGTACCTCGCTAGTGGCCAAAAGTTGTATACTTTTACATATTGCTCTACACTTCTACATTCATTTATTACATTCTTGTTCTGTTGAAGTTACTTCTGCATACAGTAAAGACAATGGAATTTGTTTTGCAGGTCTTTTTGTCACCCGTCGATATGATTATGGGTCTTTATGCTACTGGGTTGTTTATCAGTGATTTCCCTGGTAATTCAAAATGGGGTGATTCTACAACCCTGAAAACTGCCACTTTGATTGACTATTTGCTTGATAATGAGGATAGGCCCCACACTTTGACTGTTACACTGGATAAATGTCACTATAATGAGGCCTCTATATGCAGACAGAATGAGAAGTCTTATATGCTGTCTTACTTTAGTGCACTGAAATTCTTGTGCCAGCCACTTGCCGAGTTTTTTAATTCTGAAAGGAAAGAGATATTGGCTGAAATTGAAGGTGCTACCCTTTCTACTAGGCTTTGTTGTATCCAGGATTTATTCCATCAACTCTGCGAAGTTTTTCTTTTCTGTCACAGGTAGGTCAATAGCATGTAACATGATTTAGTCTTATTGACTTATTTCTTCTATGTTTCTTTTTCATTCAGTGCACCTTCATATTTTTTGCGTAAGGGAGCATACAGAGGGTATGTTGTAGTGTAGGGTGCATTTGTTAATGACGTTGGAAAATGATTGAAAACACTAATAATATTTGTGAAAAGTTGGGGATAGAGGTGTGATTTGGTGAAATTTCTATTACCTTATGGAATTTCTACGGAATAAAATTCTTTGGGCGCTGAATAGGAAAAAAAATTCATGGGAAATAAGGAAAAGATGGAGAACATCTCACCAACTATCTCACCTCTTTTTCCAATTTTTAATAAAAATTAATATTATTTTGAATAATTTTCCAACTTTAGTATCAAATGGACCCATAGAGAAGCATATTTTGAGCAGAGAGTATAAGCATAGAGAAGCATTTTTTAGTACAGTGCCACTTTATTCATGATTCTGAAACCTCTGCTCGGGAAGGAAATGATTGGCCAATTTATTAAAATTTATTACTAATGAGCTCTAGCTCATATGGTATCAATGCCTACCTTTCACAAGAGTTTGGCAAGGTTCGAACCCCCGCAGGGGCAGTTTAAAATATCCCTTTGAGTGCAGTTGTTAGGGGAGGGCTTCCCCCATTTGTGTAGCTCAAATTCCATTTCTTAATAAGATTTCCTGTCATTTAGTTATGTTAGTTCTATGCGTAAACAAGGGGTCTTTTTTATGGATGCAGTAAATCTGAAAGGGAGAAAGATGCATTTGATGATAACAATAAAGCAGTACTCAGTATAGCCGTGGCCGCTTTCACTCTATCATTTGTAACAAAACGAAACATCAAGGTTGTTATTTACATATCACAATATCGAAATTACTATGATCAGTTGTCATTTGGTATTCCAATATTTGGTCCTCTTTTATTGCAAAGAAACTGTACTGTTATTTTTTTTTTAAGCTAATAGGTTGCCATTTTTTATTGCAGGAGACTGTTAACTTCATTAAGCATGTCATCTCAAGTGATTGGATTCCATCTCATGAGCTTACGTTTCTTTTTGCCTCTCTTTACAACGTTGGTGTTGTATTGTACAGAAATAATAAAATGAACGAGGTAATCTGATGTGGAGGTTGTGGTGTAGTGTTGAATTGCATATGATAGTATTGACATGACTAGTACTAGATTTTCGAATAGAATGTGACGCTGCTAGTGATTACCCCCTTCTCTCTATCTCTGACGTTTGCGCTCTACATTGTTTTGGATTTAGCTGTTTTGCATTTCCTTGAACACGATGAGATCACCAGATTGGTACCTATAACTTATAAAATTTGTTAGAAACCAACTCTCAAGCTTAAGCTGTTAGGTAGTGGTCCAACAATGTGTCATGCTCTTCAGCATAATCTATGCTAGATTATGCGGGAAACTTGAGCCTTTGGCCTTTTTGTGTTGAGTGAATTTACTCGTTCTTATAGTGTGTAGATTGGAGGGTCTAAACGTACTGTATAGGTCAAAGTCACATGCTTTAAGAGTCTCGGATATCCTGAGTTCTAAATAGTATATAGTTTCTCTTGTTGAAAAAATAAAATAGCACTTTATCATTCTTGGGTGATTTTATTGAGTTTTTTTTGTAGGTAATGCATGAAACTCTACATGAACTGTAGCAGTTCTGATTAAGAAACCTTTTGCACATTGGAGTTCGGTTTCCTTTTCCACCCCTCTGGTGTAGGGTGTTTATATGATTCTGCTCCGTAAATAGACTTGAGGATCTACTGTCTCGTGGTGCTTGTGGATTGGAGGGTCTAAAGTCTAAACGTATTTTTACGGAATAGGCATGTGCTCTAAGAGGCTTGCATACCTTGATTATTGTAAAAAACTCGAAGATTTAGCCCATTGAGCAAAGGGACATTCTTTTTGATATATATGGGTTTTATTAGTATCTGATCTAGCTTTATGTTTTGATAGATGAAAGGATTAATAAGGGAACAAATTCTTTTGCAAGGGGTTTCTTTGATTAGTTATTGTATCAATTGATACAGTTAGGTTTGGTCGTGTCTAAGTATCTTACACATGCAGGCTGCAGCAATGCAAAACTAAATTGTGATGGATTTTGTTGTCTGGAATTATATTTTATCTAGCAGAGGGATGCCTTTAGTACTCCTGAAAGATAGAAAACAAAATGTCTGAGTAGACTTGTGCAAAATTAATTCATCTTTTTTGAAATTTAAGGCCCATCTTGAATACAATGTATTGGGTATGATGTTTAGTGTCTTTGCCCTAGTTATAAACACTTGAAAATGATGGTGCCAAAGTAAGACGAATGTAGCATTTTTTGTAGGAACTTTCTCATCATGTTGCGTGTGTGTATATATATTCCACTTTGCATCTAATATTTTTACTTTGTGATTACATGCCAGTTTTGAGTTGGTTAGTTGTCTTGCATCCAATGGACTCAGTGAGATATTACTATTTTGGTGCAGGCTGCAAGGGCATTAAAATTATGTTGTAGAGCAGCATGGGCTCGAGTGTTGCACTTCTGTAAAATGTTTGAGGACAAATCCAACGGAATTGATTCTGATTTTAAAGAAGATGCTATTGTGGGTTTTGTCACCGAGGCATTGGGTAAAAGTGCATTTCTTTTGGATGTACTTTACCAATGCGGCAGTCATAAAATGAAGAGAATCATAGCAGATAGTTTTGAGAGCTGGTCTGTTGCTGAAAACTTGTTCAAATGCTTGCCAAGTCCTATGGCATTGGTGAAACAGTGGGTGAAGGTGATGCCCAAAATCTTCTTGTTGTCTTATCGATCAATATTATTGTATAAAGCAAACAACCATTTCAACTACCAAATGAAGCCGTCATATTTTTTGAAATGCTTATTTTACCCCGCAATCATCTTTTTGAATCTGCTTGCAGCAAGATTTGAACCGTCACTTCCAAGAAATCTAGAATTACGATTAACCACTAGGCCATCTGTAATTTTTTGTTAAACTACTTTCTTTATATACATGCAAGTCGCACACGCATCGTGTGCAGGTAATTTAGTTTATAATATGAATGCCGTTTTTGCTCTAACTGGTTCCTACTTTTCAGATAAAATGCAAACTTTTCAAGGACAGTGATGCAGAGCATAGTGCTGCTATCTTGTATTCTTTGCTGTCATCTTCTGCAGAACTCTCCAAAAGGACACTTGGCATTTTATTAGAGCAGGTTTGGCTTCTCCTTGAGGCTCACCTTTTCTATTGAAGTCTCATTTTAATGTTCCTTTTGTTGCGTTCTTATATTTTTTTATAAGGAATAGCTGTGCAATCTTGATTTCTTACTCCGTTATTTACTTCTGTTCAGGAGCTTCAAGCATATAAAGAAATGAATTCTCTCAGCCCAAAATTATGCCAGAGAATGCAAATGCATATAATTGATATCCTCCTAGAAGATGTGCATGTTACAAAGGATAGCTGTTTCCAGAAATCTAGAATTCTCATTGCAAAGGGAAGGGCAATAAGAGCCATTGGAGCTGAAGGTTTGAATGACTGTATTCAGTGCTTGTCGGAAGCAATATCTACAATGGTGACTTATGTTTTTTTCTGTTCTGCTTCATTATTATTTTAGGGCTTTTTTAAGTTTGCTCCCCGATTTTGTATACAAACTTAAGACTTATTCCCTTGTTTTCATAATCATTAGATTTTGCCCCTTGCATGAGGGAATTTTAACAAATTTTTTTTATGTAATTCTTTGAGAGGCTAACCTCTAATGATTATGAAAATACCGGGGACATCTCTAACTTTGCACTATGAACAGGGGCAAAGTAAAAAAGAGCCCTTTATTGCCTAGTCAAATTAAAAAAATTCCCTATATTTCCTTCCTCTTTTCTGGTGTTGGATTGACATGAACAGTTAATGAAACAGAATGATATGTGCGGTGATACTTACAGCAGCAGTATTCGAGTTCATCATCAATTAGCCAATGCATACTGCTTACGCGCGCTGTGTACCTATGAGATCGAACCAAACTCAAAGGTGTTATTGCATAAAAGGCTACTCTCCAATATTAAGTAATATATGCTTACAGGCTATATATCTTCTGTTTATACATCTGTCCAGGCTTTTCTTCTTTTGTTTTAGCATTTTCTTGGTTTCTGTTTCAAGCAGCAACTTTTCCAAGATATTCGTGCTGCCCTCAATCTATGGTTGACCCCAGATCATGTCCATGCACCTGACCAGGATGGATACAATGTCTGAAAATAAGTTGACTTTGTTGTACCATGTTGCTGACTTATTATCAATGAAGGTCAGCTTTATAAATTGTTGCTACTAGAGTTGAAGGAGAGATGACCATGAAGTTCTTAACTTGGTAGTTTCTTAGTGGTCCACTAGGGCTTGTTTGGTATGAGTTCTAGGAAAGAAATTGACATATAGATGCTAGGAAATCTTCTTTCTTGGCATTTGAGATACATTCCCAATGTTTGGTTAGGACAGGAACTCACCTTTCTGCATAGTATAATATATATATTTTTATAATGCAATAGAAAAATTGTCTGATCTTTAGTTAGAAGAGGGGGGATTTTGTCAAAAACAAAAAAAATAAATAGGAGAGGGTTCCTTGGAGTCCCCCTAGCTTTCCTCCAAGATGTAGGGAACACTGCTTCTCTAGGAATCTTGCATTCCCTACCAAAACTCCAACCATACGTTGAAATCATGGATGAATAGGAATTTAGGATTCGAAGAAAAAACCAGAGAACGAACCAAACAAACCCTTAACTTTTTGCTGTTTTCTTAACTCCAGGGTTACATGGAATTTCACTCTGACATATATGAGATGATGATCAGATTGTCTAATTTGAAGCGTGTTCCGCTGGAGAAATTATTGGCTATGTTGTGGGAATACAGAAGGCTCGGTCATGCCCTTTGCCCTTCAACCATCAATGAGGCATTCATCATCACTTTGTCACATCATTGTGGTGAACTTTCCAAGTCCATGGAATTCTGGTTAAGTTGTATGAAGGGATCTCTGGCAGTACAATTAGGATTTCAGTGGAATTTCTCTTTTATGTTCTCGATCTTCTCCCCGGATTCATATCACCTTGAAAAATCTTTCAGATCAGATATCACAACTGCTGAAGTTAGGCAGGCTGCTTCCAATCTCATTTCAAGTGTAAGATCCTCGTAGTGCCCAACTAGAGAGTTTTGATGTAATTTAGGTTTAAAATTACTATTACATCCATTAATCCTTTTGTCCCCCCCATCTCCCCTTCCTCTATTTTAGGTTCCTCCGCCCACTGGATCAGTTTATGTCGCTGCATATCTCTTCTATGAATTGTGTGAAAGTTTGGTTTCAAATGGACAACTGATTGAGGTGACTTACCAGTTACTATTGCTGTCTTCAATAATTTCAGTTCAATTGAACTTCACACTTTCTGTTTTAAAACTGTTTGCACGTTGATTGATTCGATATTTGAAACAAAAAAGAAGGATACCAATTAGATGTTTTGAAACACATTTAATTATACCTTAGGGTTTAGTTTAAGCACTTATTTGTGGTATCATGCACCTAATATCTTCATTATGAATTCTTTTAACTCTGTAGGCTCTTTCTTGTGCAAAAGAAGGCCATCGTTTACGCAGTAAGCTTTTCCAAGAAAAATTTACGTACTCTATAGAGCAGCAGAGTGAGATTTATGATGAAAACAGGGAAATAGTTCAGAAACATTGCTACTGTATTAAGACTTTCCAGGTTCGCACTTCAGTTGCTACAGCTGCTTGGTTGTGTGAGGATATTACCTATGACATTGAAGGCGGGATTCTTACTCCATGGAATGTACTTCAATGTTATCTTGAAAGCATTCTCCAGGTTGGTTTTTTCTCCTCAAAGCTTATTTCAGAGATTTAAGTGTAGATCCTTTTATTGAAAGTCATATGTTTGCATTATGATCATTGATCACTGATGCAACACAGGTGGGAACTATTCACGAGATAGTTGGAAATGGATCTGAGGCCGAAAGTCTCTTACAGTGGGGGAAAAGCATTTCTGTTTTCCAAGGCCTATCACTTTTCACAGTTGCCTTTTCTTCTATTTTAGGTGCGGAGACTTGTTATTTTCCACTTTCTTGTGGCTGATCCTCCCATGCATCATTCACACATTATTTGGTCAGAATGAATGTTTTAAGAGATTTTTTTGACTTTGCCCCTCTATATATGCAGAATTAGACTTACCCCCTGTTTCCATAATCATTAGACTTTGCCCCTCCATGAGGGGTTATCTCAAATAATTACGTAAAATCAAGGGGTCAAGTCAAAGGATTACAATAAACAAAAATTCATTGGGATTACATTGCACGCAGGGGGGAAGTTAATGATTACGAAAACAGGGGTAAGTTTAATTTTGTATTAAGAACAGGGGCCAAGGTAAAAAAAATGTTTTAAACTGCCATCTTACTTACTGCCTTCCTATTTTTCAGGAAAACTATATCGAAAGCAACGGCTTTGGGATTTGGCTGAAAGGGAACTACAAAGTGCAAAGCAAATATTGGATGATAACTGCAGCCTCATTTCTTGCTTGAAATGCCGCTTGGTCTTGGAAGTTACCATTGACCAGCAACTTGGAGATTTATCCAGAATCCGGTTTGATTTTAATTCAATAGATGCTGAAAATATCTACAAATCAGCTTTACACAAGCTGTCTGAATGGACAAATTCTGCTAGTAAACCTGAGCAGTTAAGTGGTGAGAGGAAGGCCACACAAGCGTCTAATTTGTCATCTCATTGTGCAACAAATCACTCAGATGTGAGGGAGTTACCCCCCAGAAGTGATGTTGATGAAACGGAAATTGAACCTAAAAGGACCAGAAAGACTAGGAAAGGTGCAAAACCTATACCACAAGCGGAGGGACGGTGTTTGAGGGAAGAGAAAAATATTAGGATGACTCGTTCTAGATATCGCTCTTCTCAGAGCAGTAGTCAATGTATCCCGGGAGAGGTACCTGTTGGCCATACTAATCATTCAAAAAGTAAGCATGTGTTTGCGTTCCCCGATGAACTTCAACATAGAGGCCGGGGCTTGGATATTAAATGTTCCGAGGTTGACTTTGGAGATGAAGCCACATGTGCTTGCGACACTCTCAAAGTTAAAGAATCTGGGGGGTCAATATTCAATTTTATACACATGAAATGGGAGTTTGTCCGCAGGCGGCTTTTGCTTCGACTTCTTACCAGCATAGGTATGGTAAAGCTACTTCTCATACTTCCTTTCTTTCTGATTAACTAGGTGTATTCCACATGCTATGCACATGCCGGTAATCACCAAATATATGTAGATATAATTGATTAAAATTAAAAATGACATGAATAACAGAATCAAAATAATGTAAAAAAAAAATCATGTTAAAGATCCTTGTGATAAGGCCAATAATAATTCAATAATTTAGTGTCACGAAAGTATTTACTAAACATGTTTAACATAGTTAAAAGGGTAAATTAGGAAGCTTGTTAATTTGATGCAATAATCGTCCTTGAAAATAGGAAGCCTAGTTGGCTTTCTATATAGTGAGAAGTTGCTTAAGCTTTGTGTTCGACAAATTTTATTGGCATTGTATTGAGAGTTGCATACAGTGTACTTGTCTTTATAGTATATTGACACGAACCTTAAACTTTAAGTAGAGAAAGGAAAAGTGAAAAATAAAATAGGTTATGATATTTGTTCCAGATAACACTGATAATTGATTATACCTCCTTTAGCCTGTTGACCCCGATAAAGAAACAGTGATCTATAATCTATTTTGTATTTTTCCTTCCCGATAAACCACTAGAAGACTTCTTGAACTGCTATCCTTTTTAAACCAGCTCTGTGATCTTTCTGTTGGTAATGAAACTTGTACCCGTCCTGTTTACTCCTAGAGATCTTAATATAGATAGAAACGCTAACGCTTCCATGTTTATACATCTTTTTCTTGGGATCAGGAATGGATTAACTTCTTTAGAAAGTCCAGTAAATGTGAGAGGTGTTCAGGAATCCACCACAACAAAATCCTAGAAAGTAAAACAAGTAAAATAAGTAGCCATACCAAAACAGCAGACTAACTGAAAATTGGGTGGACTGTAATTATTGTGCAAATACACAGCAGGTAATCTTTTGAAAGAGCCAAGATATATGTAATTTTTATTTTGCTCCTCATGCTACTAAGAATTCGTTTTATAGAAAACTCTCTATCTTTCTCCTCACATATGTATATATAAACATGTAAAGAGCACGACGGATCTACACTTCATTGACATCAGGCTCGGGTAACTATAGAAATCACGGAGAAAAGCAAAACAGTCTTGCTGTTGCCACTACCCATTTAAAGTGTACTGTTGCCAGCAATGGACGAGTACATTTTATGTCATTATTTTTTTCAGATTTAGGAGTTGACTGCATCACAATAAGTTGCTATATTTACCATGTTTTTTACGTGCATATCTGAATTCACACAATTTTGTGAATATATGATCTGTAATTTTGTGCCTCTTTCACTCTCTCTCGTTCTGACATTGTGTCTGGACAGGAAAATGCTTGGGTTTCCGTGGAGAAATTCATAAAGCACATGAAGTATTTTCTGAAAGCATATCTGTTCTGGTCAGCAGATGTCCATTTTGTACGACGCACTCTTCTTCCGTTCCCTTCAGTTTCCTGCTTGACCTAATTGGGAAGGATATCCCAGGGGATGTGTTAGCAGTTGAACGTGCATTATTGTTGTACAACATCTGTTGGTTTACTATGAAAAGTTACTCTTTCAAGGGTACCAGGTATTCTTAAATGCTATATACACGCTAGTTTTTCAATGTATCCACTCGTATTTTTCTGACTAGATTACCTTGCTCGCCTGATGCTTGTGCAACTCATATACATTTAATTTGAATAAAATAAGTGGTATAGTGCTATTGCAAGCAATTTTTTTATGAAGAAGATAGCAAGGATAGAATAGGCATTTCAAGAATATGACACAGCTTCATTTGGCTGTTGAACGGGTGTTTGCTTTATATAATAGTATAGATATTGCACACCTCTACTAGTTTGTTTTTATTTTTTAAAGAAACAGAAAATTTATTTCAACTGAAAAAGTTGCAAATAAGGGGACAAGATGTCCCCATCAAACACCAAAAATAAAACTAACACAAAAACAACTTCTAACAAGAAACCCCCCCACTTGGCAGCTAACATCCAAAAAAGGCCTAAAAAAATTGAAATATTGTAATATTCTAAAACATGGGCACACTCTACAAAATAGGAAATTCAAAATAAGCACATCTCAGCCCAATATCTCATAATGCTGTCAACTCCCATCTATGAAGCACGGACGCGACACGCGACACGCGTTTCGACACGACACGCGACACGCGATACGCAAATTTTTCAAAATGTAGGACACGACACGTGAGGGAGACACGTTCTTAATATATATATATATATATATAATAAACATTATAAATATTTAAGAATTAAATAAATATTATCAATTTTTTTTAGTTTAAGGGTAAAAGTGTAAAATAAAAATAACTTAGGGGTCTATTGTAGTTTTAGGGGTTAAAATAAAAAATATAATAATTTAACGGGTCAAAATTCATATTTTATTTAAGTTTTCTATTAATTTTAGGAGAATGTTGACCATTTTTAATACTCCCACCGTGATAAAAGTCTTTTAAAATGCTTTGGTTACAAAACCCTAGCTTTCTCTCCCCAGCCGCCAGCCTTCGTTTTCTCTCCTTAGCCATTCACTGCAACCTTCGTCTTCTTCACCTTCACCCTCATTCTCCACTCTGCCTCTCATTCGCTGCTCGATCTTCTCTCGATCTATTGAAGATGTGGTGTGCTTAGAGAGACACGGAGATAGAGACAGAGAGAAAGAGTAGCGTACCTTTTATTGGATGCCGGAGAGGAGTCTTCAAGTCATCGACGGGAAGTATGGACTGAGAAGTCGTCAATGGCTGCGAGTTAGGGCTAGCGTTTTGTTTCAATGATGGCTGGGGAATGGTTTTACGGGAAAGAGAAAAGATTATTAGGTTTGTTTTATTATTATTTGAACTTATATATTTTTAGTTATTGATAATTTGACCCCTTTTACGTGTCCTTCACGTGTCCTCGGCGTATCTCCAGCGTGTCCGTGAAAAAAATAAATAATAAACAATGGGACACTCTCCGACACGCGTGTCCCTCACGTGTCGGAGCGTGTCGGGGCGTGTCGGCGAGTCGGACACGTGTCCGGCAGGATACGTGCCCTCCGAGAGAGTGTCCGTGCAACATAGACTCCCATAGTCCCGTGCCTGAAAATTCTTTATAAAGAGACGCCCACAGTATTGCCAAGTAAAGCACTCTATCCCATATGCTTTCCTTATCAAACTCCTTTTCTTCAAAAATTCTTTCATTTCTTTGCATCCAGATACACCAGGCTACTGCCGTGAATACACATCTCCATAGCACTTTGAGCCTTTTTTTATGGCCTGGGGGAAACCAAAGCACCTTCGAAATTCCTTCCGGTTTCCAGGACTGCACCATGAACTTGAAAGATATTAAACACTTATGCCAAATAAAAGAGGTAAAGGAACAGTGTAAGAACAAATGGTCAATGTCCTCTTATGCTGATTTACAAAGAACACACCAATAAGGAGATAAACACTTGGAAGGCCTCTTTTTTTTTTTTTGCAGCAAATAGTGTTTAACTTCCTCTTAAAAGCCACCCAAACCAAAACTTTGACTTTTGAAGGCATACCGTCCTTCCAAATAAATTTCCAGTTCTCATCCACTGCACTGGAAACTTTCTCTAGAATGAAATTAAAGAAAGAATGACAAGAAAAACAACCCCTGAAGACTCTTTTAACCAAACCCTATAATCAACCCCATCAACTTGAAGTGCAAAATTCTCAATTAAGCTCACGAGAGAAACAAATTCATTGTACTGAAGATCGTTTAAATTCCTGCGAAATCCCAATTGTTACTTAATATTGTGTTTAACTCTCTCTTCAGTTAATATGAACATGATTGTGCATGTAAACTTTGTGTCAGTTGGACTGTCACAAATTATGCGTTTTGTTGAATCAAGAGCATAGAGCAAGCGTCTTTATTATGGATGCTGATATACTTTTTGCATATGATAAATTTCATGAGTTGGGTGGATTCTAAGGCTCCGTTTGATAGCAACATGGAAAGATCTATGGAAAAATTTTCTTTGGGCGATGGTGGGGAAATTTTTTCCACAAACATTAAAGTAGGATGAAGGACATATACTCACAAAAATGAATATGAGATGGAGAGCATCTCACCATATGCCTCAACTCATTTCCATCTTCTCACCCAAATCAGTTGTTTTTCACTTTTTCTTTTCATTTTCCATGTTGCTATCAAACGGAGCCTAAATATTATAAGTTTTTTTCCCTTTCCCTCCAAATTTTTTTTTAGTTACGCTAACAAATATATGTACAAAGAAATAATTTAGTGTTTCTCATTCATTTGTGTAAGTTTTCTATGCCTTGATACTGCAACTGGGTTGTGTTTTGAAACCGCATTTTCCTTCTTTGGCGGGAGTTTGCATTTGATCTTGACAACTATAGTTCAGAGTTTTGTTGTCGAACTTGAGATTTTGCAAACACTAAAATTATGTTTTCATTTTAATTCAAAATCACATGTTCTATTTGTTTTCAAATGTATGATGCACTTGTTATCCAAAGTAGATATATATTCTTCCATATACGAACTATATGCAAACATAAAATTACAATGTGCATTTTGTATTTTTTATTATTATTTTGGTGACTTGGGTATGTTAAGACCCTTGAGTCAGCTTACCAAGAGGATTCAGAAATGTATACATACCAAATACATTCTTGTTCTTATTTTTGAAACTATTATGTACCAAATGCACAAAGAAGTTTTACAAACTCAACTAACCATCGAGAGATATTAGAACAATAAGTGGGCTCTTACTTTCTTGTATAGACAACATTATGGAAGTTTTTGGGTATGAGAATGTGAGATGATTTTTACCATTGGCACAATCTTTGGGGTGGTCCGTTAGTAGTTGGTAATTATTTGGAGATTGATGTTGTAGCTCTATTCAGTAGCTTAGTTCTCTTTACTTGGACATATGTGTAGAAAAAGTAGTGTATTGATCTGTATTAATTTACAAGAGCCTCTATTGGGCTTATATACAAGAGATTCAATGAGTAAAATAAGGAACTAATTAAATTAGGAAATCCTATATTCTCTAATCTTGATTCTAAACTTTGGGAAACAATTATTTACAGATCCCAGCACTAATCAGACCACAAATTAAGGAAAAAACATATTTTCTACACTCCCCCTCAAGCTGGTGAATATACATCATCCATTCCCAGCTTGCTAATAATCTCTTGAAAAATAGCACAGTTGAGCCCTTTTGTGAGAACGTCTGCTAACTGACCTCCTGTGGGGACGTATGGAGTACAAATTAAACCGCTTTCCAGTTTTTCCTTAATAAAATGCCTATCTATCTCAATGTGTTTAGTTTGGTCGTGTTGCACAGGATTATGTGCAATACTGATGGCTGACTTATTGTCGCAATAGAGTCTCATTGGCCCACTCCATTTAATCTTTAGATCTTCCAGTACAATTCTCAACCATAACAATTCACAAACTCCTTGCGCCATTGCTCTAAACTCAGCTTCGGCACTTGATCGGGCTACAACGTTTTGTTTCTTGCTTCGCCACGTTATTAAATTACCTCCAAGAAAGGTACAATAACCCGAAGTAGACCTCCGATCTACAGGAGAACCTGCATAATCTGCATCAGTGTAGGCCTCAAGGACAAGTTCAGAGTTCCTCTTGAACATAATCCCTTTTCCAGGATTAGTTTTCAAGTAAGGAAGCACTCTATAGACAGCTTGAAGATGGATCTCCTTAGGGGCATGCATAAATTGACTGATGACGCCCACAAAGTATGCTATATCAAGCCGTGTATGAGCAAGATAGATGAGCTTTCCGACTAATCTCTGGTACATCTCTCTGTCTACTGCTCGATCTCCAACAGCTTCTCTAAGTCCATGTTTCTGTTCAATAGGTGTTGCAATTGGTTTGCATGCTAACATTCCAGTTTCCTTAAGAAGACCAGTAACATATTTTTGCTGAGAAATGAAAATTCCTTGTCTAGAATGAGCCACTTCAATTCCTAGAAAATATTTCAATCTTCCCAAATCTTTTATTTCAAACTCCTTGGCCAGGCATTGTTTTAAAGCTTGCTTTTCTTTTTCATCATTCCCAGTCACAATTATGTCATCTACATAAACTATCAAGGCTGTAACTCCCCCTGAAGCTGAGTGTTTGATGAAAAGTGTGTGATCTCCCTGACTCTGCTTGTATCCTGTAGCTAACATTGCCTTAGTAAATCTTCCAAACAAGGCATGTGGAGACTGTTTTAAGCCATACAAAGCTTTTCTTAATCGGCATACCTTATTCTCAACTCTTCCAAATCCTGGTGGGATGCTCATATAGATTTCTTCTTTCAGATCACCATGGAGAAAGGCATTCTTCACATCATACTGCTCTAATCCCCAATTAAAGCTGGTAGCTAGTGACAATAGTATCCTTACAGTGTTCATTTTTGCCACCGGAGCAAAAGTCTCTTGGTAATCTACTCCATACGTTTGAGTGTACCCCTTAGCGACAAGCCTTGCTTTATAGCGTTCTAATGATTCATCTGCCTTAAACTTCAAGGAGAAGACCCATTTACACCTTACTGCTTTCTTTCCTTTCGGTAGATCAACTAACTCCCATGTTTCATTTTTTTTCCAATGCATCCATTTCGACCCTTATAGCTTTCCTCCATTCCTCTTTAGATAATGCGTCAGATAAGGTGTTTGGGATATTAATTTCATTTAGACTCGTGAGAAAGCTTTTATGGGCTGGTGAGAATTTTTTGTAGGATACAAAATGGGATAAAGGGTATAGTGGCCGTTTGGTGCACTCTCGAGTACTTTTCCTCACAGCTATAGGTACATCCAAGTTAGTTATTTGAGTTTCAGAAAGTTGGTGATCAGCTGGTGGAGTAGGTTCAGATACCGTTACCTCATTCTCAGGAGTCAGATCGGTGATTTGAACTTGCCTTGGATCTAGAGTTGGACCTTGCTTCCTCGAGTACACCTGCTCATACCGAAAATGATCAAAAATTCTATTATCCTTCACTGGAGACTTGGGTGAAATAGGAGCAGTAATAGGAGACTCGAATGGGGTAGAAGACTCGGGTGACAAAGTAGGAGAATGGGGTTTTGGGTCGAGACTTGGTGATTTGGATGAAGATGGTCAATCAAGTAGAAGAAAACCCTTATCTTCCATAATAGATGTCTACCCCTAAAGATAAGGTTTGGTAAAATATGGTTTCCCTTCCACAAATGTGACATCTGCTGAGACATATAGTTTTCTGGTGGATGGATGAAAACATTTGTAGCCTTTTTGAGTGGATGAGTAGCCTATAAACACACACTTAATGGCTCTAGGATCCAATTTTCCCCGATTATTGTTATGAACATGAACGAAAGAGGTACAACCAAACACCCTAAAAGTAAGAGTGCTTGTGGCACTAAGGTCGGGATAGAACTTAGAAATGACTTCCATTGGGCTTTTTGATCCTAAGACTCGGGAAGGAATTCTATTTATGATATAAGAAGATGTAAGCACAGCTTCTCCCCAATAGGATTTTGGTACATTGTGATGGAACAATAATGCTCGTGGAGTATTTAAGAGATGACGATTCTTCCTCTCAGTTACCCCGTTTTGTTGTGGGGTGTTAATGCAGGAAGATTCATGAATAATTCCCTCTTTTTGAAAGTAAGGAGACAAGACCTGATTGAAATAGTCCCGGGCATTATCAGACCTAAACCTTTTTATTTTTGTACCAAACTGATTTTGAATCATTGTATGGAAATTGGGAAAAACATGACTTGCATCAGACTTGTTTTTGAGTAAGAATATCCAAGAGACCCTAGTGCAATCATCTATAAAAGATATAAACCACCGTGAGCCAGAAACATTTGGAACTGTTGAGGGCCCCTAGATATCACTGTGTATTAAATAGAAAGGAGAAAAACTTCTTTTATTGCTAATGGGAAAAGATACACGAGTGTGTTTCGCATACTCACAAATGTCACAATGAAAAATTCTAATATCCAATCCCTTAAATAAAGAAGGAAACATGAATTTTAAGAATTCAAAAGATGGGTGTCTGAGACAAAAATGGTGTAACCAAATGACGTCTTTATTGGAAGAAGAAAGAAACGAAGTGGATAAACGTGACTTGATCATATTCAGTTGGCTTGATGTCTCAAGATAGTTGTGAGAATGTGAGAATTATGTTGTATCATTGAGTAGAAAGGTACAAAATATATATATATATATATATAAGAGAGAGACCTAGTATATTAAGGAGTTTCCTTCTAATAAGGATTCTCTAAATATATCCTAAATATACTATAGAATTTAGAGAGAACTATTATTCTTATTCCATAATCATAAACAAAGAGAACAACGCACCTTATATAGGAAATAAACACAACTCCTAATCAACCT
Source organism: Lonicera japonica (assembly GCA_021464415.1). NCBI lineage: Eukaryota > Viridiplantae > Streptophyta > Magnoliopsida > Dipsacales > Caprifoliaceae > Lonicera > Lonicera japonica. The sequence goes on from CM038471.1 coordinate 41,450,360, forward strand.
AGAGTCCTTATCAAGGTGGGATTCTACCCACAAATAAAATAACATAAATAACTAAAATAAATAATACTGAATTATCAATACTCCCCCTCAAGTTGGTGCGAAGATATCCGTCATGCCCAACTTGCTCACTTGAAATTCGAACGGTTGCCTTAACAGGCCCTTGGTCAAAATATCTGCAACTTGTTGATTAGACGGAACAAAGGGAGTACATATAATTCCACCTTCTAGTTTCTCTTTGATGAAGTGCCTATCAATCTCAACATGTTTTGTCCTATCATGTAAGACCGGATTGTGGGCAATACTGATAGCAGCCTTGTTATCGCAGTATAGCTTCATCGGAAGACTTATTGGCCGTTTGAGTTCCTCTAAGACCCTTTGTAGCCAAAGGACCTCACATACTCCTTGAGCCATTGATCTAAACTCAGCTTCTGCACTGCTTCTAGCGACAACATTTTGCTTCTTGCTTCTCCATGTAACCAAGTTGCCCCAAAGAAACGTACAGTAACCAGACGTGGACCGTCTATCAGTAACCGAGCCAGCCCAATCAGCATCGGTATACACCTCTATCCCTCTTTTATCGTTCTTCCTGAAGAACAGACCTTTCCCTGGGGAGCCTTTGAGGTAACGAAGAATACGATACACAGCCTCTAGATGCTCTTCACATGGTGAGTGCATGAACTGACTAACCATGCTCACAGCGAAAGCAATGTCAGGGCGCGTATGAGACAAGTAGATTAGTTTCCCAACTAACCTTTGGTATCTCCCTGTTTCGACTGGAACACCATCTTTAACATCTCCTAGCTTGGTACCCAGTTCTATGGGAGTATCCGATGGCTTACACCCACTCATCCCAGTTTCTGACAGCAGATCCAAAATATATTTCCGTTGTGATACGACAATACCACTTTTTGAACGGGCCACTTCCATTCCAAGGAAGTATCGTAGATCACCAAGATCCTTAATCTCAAATTCTCTAGCAAGATTTTGCTTCAGTCGATTCATTTCTTCAACATCATCCCCTGTCAAAATCATATCATCCACATAAACAATGAGAACAGAAAGTTCATTTCTTGTGGACGTCTTTGTAAAGAGAGTATGATCAGACTGCCCTTGATTATATCCTTGGCCCTTGAGGAACTTTGTTAATCTTTCGAACCACGCCCTAGGGGATTGTTTAAGGCCATACAAAGACTTCTTTAGCTTGCAAATTTTTGACCCAAATTCTTTAGTAAAACCAGGTGGAGGTTCCATATAGACTTCCTCTTCTAGGTTTCCATTCAAGAAGGCATTCTTCACATCTAACTGATTCAGAGGCCAGTCCAAGTTAGCTGCAACTGATAAGAGAATTCGAACTGTATTTAATTTTGCCACGGGAGAAAATGTTTCGGAGTAGTCGACTCCATACGTTTGAGTGAAGCCTTTAGCCACCAGACGAGCCTTGTACCGTTCCACTGACCCATCTGAGTTATACTTCACAGTGAATACCCATTTACAACCAACAACTGTTTTTCCTTCTGGAAGTTTTACTTTCTCCCAAGTAGCATTCTTCTCCAGCGCTCTCATCTCCTCATACACCGCTTCTCTCCACTCCGGAACATTTAGAGCATCCTGAACATTATTAGGAATAACCACATTCGACACACGAGAGATAAATGCAGAATAGGAGGGTGAGATATTTTTATATGACACAAAGTTCGAAATGGGATATTTGGGAGATTTCGTACACGCTCTGACTCCTTTTCTCAGAGCAATAGGGAGATCAAGTTGATCAGACTGAGTTGACTCGATATTAGCTTGAGAACTACCTTCAGGTATCTCGGAAGAGTCATCTTGAGTATCATGATCCACCTCCAGGTTGGATTCTTGGGGTTGTAGAGGAATGGTTTCTTTCCTTCCTTGTTCTGGATTTTTTCTAGAATAAATAAGACCTTTATACCGTTTTGCACACATCTCTGGTCCATCGGTAATCAGATTTTGGAATGACACTAACCCTGGTTGTTCACCATTACCAACACAAGTATCTTCAATATTTAATTCATTTGTTTTCCCAGATTGTGTGTTAAAATAATTTGGTACTTGTTCATACAAAACATCAACGACTGAATTATCAAAAACGCAACCACCATCTTCACTCGTGCTCTCCCCCTGAAGATGGGAGTTGTAATAGGATTGTCCCTCGAAGAAGGTAACATCCATTGAAATGTATAATTTCTTGGAAATCGAATCAAAACATTTATACCCTTTTTGTGCTGTAGGATAGCCTACAAAAATACATTTGTGTGCCTTTGGATCAAGTTTAGAATTTTTGGGGTCATGATTATGAACAAAGGCAACACTTCCAAATACTTTTAAGGGAATATCCCCTAATAACCGAGTGTTGGGAAATAGATCAGAAAGCAATTTGATAGGGGCTTTAAATTTCAAAGTTCGTGTTGGAAGCCGATTAATAAGGTAAATAGCAGTCAAAATAGCATCTCCCCAAAGGTATTTTGGAACTTTAGTTTGAAAAATTAAAGCACGAGCAACTTCAAGTAGATGTCTATTTTTCCTTTCGGCAACTCCATTCTGTTGAGGAGTATAATTACAAGAACTTTGATGAATTATCCCATTTTTGACGAAAAAATCCCCTAACATCTTATTAAAAAATTCCTTCCCATTATCACTCCGAAAAATTTGAATTTTGGTTTGAAACTGTGTGTATCATGGTGTAAAAGTTTTGAAACACACTCCCAACTTCGGATTTTTCTTTTAAAAGAAAGACCCAAGATACTCTAGTGTGGTCATCAATGAAAGTCACAAACCAACGTTTGCCAGACCAAGTGGGCACTCTAGAGGAACCCCAAACATCACTGTGAATCAAGGTGAAAGGTTGCGATTTCTTATATGGTTGAGACGGAAAAACCGTTCGTTGATGTTTTGCTAATTCACAAGATTCACATCGAAATTTAAGCAAATTTTTATTCATTAATAACTTGGGAAACAAATGCTTTAAATACTGAAAGTTTGGATGTCCTAACCTATAATGCCATAACAAAATCTGACTATCACTAGAAACAGAAATAGAATTAAAACAAGTTTGTCGGTCTTGCCTTCCAGAGGTAGACCCATTATTAAGGAAGTAAAGACCCCCATCCTGTTTAGCAACCCCAATTGTCTTCCCTGAATTTGAATCATGAAATTCACAATGAGAAGACCGAAAGTTAACTTGACAATTGAGATCAAGAGCTAATTTGCTGACAGATATAAGATTATACGATAGATTAGGGACATGTAAGACATCTTTAAGAGTGAGAGACGGTGAGACGATTATGGTTCCTTTGCCAGCAACCGCAGCAAAAGAACCATCAGCAATTTTAACCTTTTGATTCCCTGCACACGGAGTATATGAAGAAAAAAATTCCGAATTACCAGTCATGTGGTCAGTAGCCCCTGAATCTAATATCCAGTTGCTATGGGATTTGATGCAGGCAATCGTAGCTGTAAACGTATTACCTGACTGAGCTATGGAACATGAGGAGTCAGAGTTTCCTAAGGAATGATTTTGAACCATTTTACACAGATGCTCTATTTGTTCCTTTGTGAATGGAAGTGGTTCTGAGGAAGACTGTTGCTCTGAATCAGCATATACCTCAGAAAATACCTCTCTGATAGTGGGCAAGAGTATACTGCCTAAAATGCGACCCCAAACTTTGTCTAGGTCCTTATTTAGTCCAGCCAAGAAGACCAACACACGAAATCGCTGAACCTTCTTCTTGTGACGGGCACTATCATTCACATAACCTAATTTTCTTTTGCCGTAAATAAACAACCTCATTGATTGTGCCCATGCGAGATAGTTTCTTCCGTTCAACTTGTGACTGATATTCGCTACCGGATTCTCACCCACCATAGCAAGTTTATAATTCATATTGCCAGAGGATCCACAACTAAACAAACTCAGGACTAAATAAAACCAAATCTGAACAAGAACACCGCAAGAAATCAAACTAGCCCGTTACACTAAATCTGGTGCAACTAACACTAAAACACTAGCCAAACCAACCAATCATCTGAATAGTACCAAAACACTACCAATTGAACAGTCCTTATACCAAGTGAATAGTACCAAACCGGAACAGTACCACAAAACTATGACAAAACAGTACCACAGGACCAAAACAGTACCATAATAAGCAGCGGAACAATGGGACGATTGAACATGGAAAATTTGGCAGCAATCGGAGCATTCACGCGCCTCCACGCGCGGCGGAGACTGACGGCGCGTGAGATCCACGCGCAGAGGGACGGTGGCGCGTGAGGGCGCGTGAGCCGTCGGTTTCCGGCGTGGCTTTCGGGGTTCGGCTCGTCTGGTTATTCTGACCACTCCTGCGTGGTTGATTCCGGGAAGTCTCACCTATTACGCACGGCAGTGAGCAAAAACAGTGGCGGCAGCTAGGGTTTTAGGCGTTGGTAGGGTTTTAATCTGACCTAGGGTTTTAGTTGTACCTAGGCGGCATATGGAGTTCCTAACCTACCTCTGATACCATATAGAATTTAGAGAGAACTATTATTCTTATTCCATAATCATAAACAAAGAGAACAACGCACCTTATATAGGAAATAAACACAACTCCTAATCAACCTAGAGTCCTTATCAAGGTGGGATTCTACCCACAAATAAAATAACATAAATAACTAAAATAAATAATACTGAATTATCAATATATACACATGCTATAAATAGAATATACAAATCTCAACACTCCCCCTCAAGCTGGAGCGTACAAGTTGTAGGTTCCAAGCTTGTTACAAATGTAATTGACTCGAGGGCCACCGAGAGACTTTGTAAAGATATCAGCTAGTTGATCATTCGATTTCACGTAGCTCGTCGTTATCTCCCTTGAAAGAATTTTCACTCTAATAAAGTGGCAGTCAATCTCGATATGTTTAGTCTTTTCATGAAAGACTGGATTGGAGGCAATGTGGAGAGCTGCTTGGTTATCGCACATTAATTTCATTTGTTGAATCTTTACGAACTTCAACTCCTGTAATAATTGTTTCATCCAAATCAGCTCACACGTTGCTTTGGCCATTGCTCGATATTCCACCTCAGCGGTAGATAGAGGAACAACTGATTGTTTCTTGCTTTTCCACGAGACCAAATTTCCTCCAACAAAGATACAGTACCCACTGGTCGAACGTCTATCATGTGGGCAGTCTGCCCAATCAGCATCGGAGTAGCCAACGACCTCAATGTGGCCTCTACTTTCATAAAGAAGACCTTTGCCTGGTGCCTTCTTTATGTATTTTAAAATACGAACAGCTGCCTCCCAATGAATATCACACGGGGCACTTAGGAACTGACTGAGTACACTCATCGAGAACGTGATATCAGGACGTGTCACGGTGAGGTAGTTGAGTTTCCCAACGAGTCTCCGGTACTTACTAGGGTCTGATAACGGCTCCCCCTGATTAGGTAAGAGTTTGACATTTGGATCCATCGGAGTCTTTACCAGTTTACAACTTGTCATGCCAGTTTCTTCTAAAATATCTAAGGCATACTTCCGCTAAGAGATGAGAATACCCTGTTGGGATTGAGCAACTTATATTCCCAGAAAATATTTGAGTTTTCCCAGATCTTTAGTCTGAAAGTGGTGAAATAGATGTTGCTTGAGTCTCTGTATGCTCTCTTGATCATTTCCCGTAATAACGATGTCATCCACATAAACGACCAAGTAGATGCATTTGTCAAAAGACGAATGGGAGTAAAAGACAGAGTGATCAGCCTCACTACGAGCCATACCAAACTGAAGGACAACCGAACTAAGACATCCAAACCATGCCCGTGGGGATTGCTTTAGACCATAAAGAGAACGACGAAGGCGACACCAGATTAGACTCCCCCTGAGCAACAAACCCAGGTGGTTGCTCCATTTAGACCTCTTCCTGTAATTCGCCATGCAGAAAAGCATTCTTGATATCCAATTGATAAAGGGGCTAGTGACGAATGGCTGCCATAGAGAGAAATAGATGAGCATAAGACATCTTAGCCACCGGAGAGAACGTATCACCATAATCAAGCCCATGGATCTAGGTATACCCTTTTGCAACTAATTGGGCTTTCAAACGATCAACATTTCCATCGGGCCCAACTTTGATAGTGTAAATCCAACGACAATCCACTGTTGATTTACCAGGAGGAAGAGGCACGAGGTCCCATGTGCCACTCGAATGCAAGGCTGACATCTCATAAACCATAGCCTGACGCCAACCCGGATCAGAAAGTGCGGCTCTTACATTTTTAGGTGTAGAAACAGGAGACAAAGACGATACAAATACAGTATATTGTGGAGATAAAAGATGATAACTCACAAAATTATAAATGGGATGAGGGTTACGAGTAGAACGAATACCTTTGAGTTTGGCAATAGGAAGATCCAAGTCAGGAGCCGAAATCGGAGGCGTAACTGGAGTAGGAGATGAGGCCGGAGGATCCGGTGATGGGGGGATGGGCTCCGATATAGTCTCAGTAGTAGGCTCGGTGGTGGGGTTCTCAACAGATATAGATTGAGGTCGGCGATGGTAGGTAAGTAAAGGAGTGGCGAGGTTGCAGCAGGAGCCACAGGATCAGGAAAGCACACAACTTGTGGAATAGGATTAGCGTTTGATATGGGGGACTCACTAATATCAATAGGACACGCAGCACTCTCTGAAGAGGGAAAGAAGGGTGTTGTCTCAAAGAAGGTGACGGCTGCGGAAACAAGGTATCGTTTAAGGTCTGGGAAAAAACAACGATAATCCTTTTGTAAGTGAGAATACCCCAAAAAGATACATTTGAGAGATTTGGCATGTAATTTATCTTTCTCAGGAGTGAGGTCATGAACAAAATAAGTGCAGCCAAAGACACGGGGGTGTACAGAATAGAGAGGCTGGGTGGGAAATAACAGAGAATGAGGAACTTGATTTTCTAAAACTGAGGATGGCATCCTATTAATTAAATAGCAAGCGGTGAGGACTGCGTCTCCCCAAAAACGTTGTGGAACATGATTGTGAATAAGGAGAGTATGAGCAGTTTCAATCAAGTGTTTATTTTTCCGTTCAGCCACTCCATTTTATTGAGGAGTGTGAGCACAAGAAGATTGGTGAAGTATGCCCTGAGAAGTCATAAAGGATTGGAAGGGGGCAGAAAAATATTCTCGTGCATTATCACTGCGGAAAGTACGAATAGTGGTGCCAAATTGGGTTTTAATTTCAGAGCAAAATGTTTGAAAGATGGAGAATAGCTCGGAACGATTTTTCATTAAAAATAACCAAGTGCATCGGGAAAAATCATCAACAAAAGTGACAAAATATTGAAAACCCAAAGTTGTCTTGACACGACTAGGACCCCATACATCAGAATGAACTAGAGAAAAAGGTGAATCTGCTTGTTTATTAACGCGACTGGGAAAAGAATTACGAATGTGTTTTCCGAACTGACAAGACTCACACTCTAAAGATGACAAACGAGAAAGACTCGGCACCATCTTTTGTAGTTTTTGTAGGTTGGGATGGCCTTAACGCTGGTGAAGGAGTGCAGGTGGATCACTAGCAACACAGGCTACAGGGGTTGATGGTAGGGTGAGGTAGTATAGACCACGGTACTCATGTCCTACTCCAATTAACTTCTCAGTACTTTGCTCCTGCACAAGAACCGAATTAGCAACAAAGGTAACAGAACAAGGCAAGGTTTGGGTTAATTTGCTAACTGAAATCAAATTGAAAGGACATCCAGGCACAAAAAGAACATAATTTAAAGACAAGGTATGCAAGGGTTTGGCCTGTCCAATGCCTTTAACTTTTGTTTGAGAGCCATCGGCTAAGGTAATAGCAGACAATGAATCAGAATAAGTAATAGAAGAGAACAAATTCTTGTTAGCAGACATATGGTTAGAAGCACCAGAATCAAGAACCCAAGATCCAAGAGATGATGGTTGAGAGATATAGGCAATAGGGTTACCAGTTTGATTTACATAAGCATTGGAGATGGACCGCTTGTTCTCTTGGAATTGCAGGAACTCAGCATATTTAGTGGCAGATACCGAAAGCGTAAGGATTGATTCTTCGCTTGGAGCACCCATTAGAGTCTTGTAGTATAAGCCAAAATACCACCAAACTAATGCTGGGAATAGATTAGAAATATGCTAGAACACAGATCTTAGAGAGACGATCTGGAAAAAGTGGATTTGAAAACGTGAATAGTAGCGCGGATGAACAGTGCTCGGATGAACATTATTTTTTTTTTTTTGATACGCTACAGCTAGGGTTTACACGCTGGGATAGAAACACAGCGGCTAGGGTTTACACGCTGGAATAGAAACACAGCGGCTAGGGTTTGGTTACTATGTGAGTTGGCTAGGGTTTGGTTACTATATGAGGATCGAATCCTCTAATACCATGTGAGAATGTAAGAATTATGTTGTATCATTGAGTAAAAAGGTACAAAATATATATATACAAGAGAGAGACCTAGTATATTAAGGAGTTTCCTTCTAATAAGGATTTTCTAAATATATCCTAAATATACACATGCTATAAATAGAATATACAAATCTTAACAATAGTAAAGTCCATCTTTTTCCTTAGCAAGTCCAATCCTCCTCCCTGTACCCTGGTCCTGAAATTCAAAGTAAGAAGGGTAAAACATAACATAACAGGGCAAGTCTCTTGTAAGCTTTTGTATGGACACAAGGTTAGCAGATAATTTTGGGACATGTAGTACATTTTTATGGACAAGGCTTGGGGTGATCTGGACATCTCCTACTCCCGCTACCGTGGCTGTAGTACCATCGGCAACGGTGATTTTCCTATTGCTTGGACATGGGATATAAGTTTTGAACTGGTTTGATGCATGTGTCATATGGTCTGTGGCACCTGAGTCTATAATCCATGAATCCACAAACAATTTATCAGAAACATTTAACCCAAGAGGAAATGGAGATTTACCAGAGAGGGCTAAAGAGGAAGCACCAGATGAAGCCATATGGGCCTGACCTTGTTGTCGTTGTTGCTGCCCTCCTTTATTTCCCCACTCACGGCTAGCCGTTGAAGGTTGTGCAGTTTCCAGCAGGAATCTCTTGTATGTCGTGACTTTTTACAGTAAGAGCACCATAGATCTTCTTTGTTTGCCCCTTTTGACAATTCTGCTTTCCCATGATCAGCGTTTGGAGGTCGTTCCAAGGTAAGACCCACCTGTTTGTTACCAGAAACTGCAAGTGCAGAGCCGTCAACCAGTTGAGGTTCAAGCATAACCCCTCGTCGACTCTCTTCTGCACGAATCAACGAAATCGTCTCATTAAAGGACGGTACTTCTCCCTTGCCTAGAATCTGAATCCTCACTTGATCAAATTCAGAGTTTAGACCTGCGAGAAAATCATAAACCCGATCTCTTTCAATGAAATTTTTTACTGCAACTGCACATTCGCTGCATTTCAAATCAATCACCCGGTAATAATCTAGTTCTTGCCACTGGCTTTGCAGAAAATTAGCATATTCTGTGACAGTTTTATTCCCCTGTTTTGTCGCCGTCGTCTTTGTTTTGATTTCGTATATCAATACAGCATCATGGACCTTAGAATAGGTCTGATTCAGGGCATTCCAGATTGCTTCTGCAGTTGGCAGGAACATACACGTATCGCTGATTTCGGGAGTCATGGAATTCCATAACCAAGACATGATCATTGAGTCCTCCTCGTCCCATGCCTCGAAGCTTGCCTCACCTTTCTTCGGTCCAGTCCGCAACAAATGGCTCAATTTTCCTTTTCCTTTTAGAAAGGTCCGAACCAATTGAGACCATTTCAAGTAGTTTCTGCCGTTAAGTCGATACGCTGGTTGGATATTCTGCAGTTCACTTAGGGTGCGTGACGTCTGCTCTTCCTCCACTGGTTGAACTGCCGGGGTGGATAATGTTGTCTCTGACTTCCTCCAAGAATTGGCTATGAAGGCCAAATAAAGAAAAACAAAAAAGAATTTTGTCGGCTAGTGATGGCAATGAAGGCCACCGGCCGGAAGGCGGAATTAATGGACGGAAACCCTAGGTTAGGATCTCTGCCTCTGATACCATGTAGAAAAAGTAGTGTATTGATCTGTATTAATTTACAAGAGCCTCAATTGGGCTTATATACAAGAGATTCAATGAGTAAAATAAGGAACTAATTAAATTAGGAAATCCTATATTCTCTAATCTTGATTTTCTCTCAATCACATCCCTAAACTTTGGGAAACAATTATTTACAGATCCCAGCACTAATCAGACCACAAATTAAGGAAAAAACATATTTTCTACAATATGCTAATCAGCTAAATGCATAATACTTTGTTAAGAGTATTTTCTCAATTTCCCCCTGATATGGACAATTTTTACAGCTGATGTTTAATTTTTCACCAGTTTTGTTTAACTAACCTGATATTTTTTTTCCTCCTTTTGGTTTGTTATGTTTACTAGGGATAATTGTTGCGACTTGTCACAAGTTCAGATACCAAGAATCATGTCTCAGTTGACACTTACCTTCGTACTTTGCCGCGAGATTCCTGACATTTTCCAAAAGGTTAAGCATTTCTTTCGGGTTTCTTTTTTTTTTCTCACACCTTAGTATTATCCAAGTGAAACGTGGTACCTTGGTGTAATTTCCTTTTTAAAACTGAACAGAAACCCCAATTTGTTTCGGTTGTGTCTTTTGGTTTAATAAAGGGGAGTATGATGTCTTGTGAACTAGATATCATTGCAATTATTTGAAGTTGGAGTATTTTGATCCAATTGTTAGAATATAAAATGACAGGCAGATTCTCTAAAATCCGAATTTGGTAGTTGGTTTAGCTCATTAATCTAAATACAAATCTTAAACCACTTTTTGAAGTATTTAAATCTTGCGAAACATCAGCTTATATAACTTAAATGCATTCTGACCTCCATTCAAATTTCTTATGGATCTTCAATTGTGTGTGGTTGCCACTCATTAGAACCTGAAGTAGATTTGAATCCCAAAGAAGTATGTTTAATTTTTTGATGTTAATGGGATACAACAGGTTTCCAGGTTGCTTGCGGTTCTCCATATTCTTTCAACCTCAGTCGAGCCTTTTACTTTGTCTCCATCTCCCTACAAAACAATCTCTGGAAGCCAGTTGGCATCATTTTTCCATCAAGCTTCACTCGGAACTCATCTCAATCACCAGTTGTTTTCACATATGACTTGGAAGAAAAAAATCGAAGATCCTATTGATTTTGAGGTATCCCATTCCTATTATTGCTTATAAGTACTTTCCATAAGAACTACTTATCATTCACCGCCATTTATCCATGTTTTGTTGCAAATGCTTTTAGGGAATGCTTTTCATCTTCACCATTTTCATTTTTTTTTTGCACAATATCGTTAACATTAGATTTCTTTTGTCCTGGATAAAATTTATATCAGATCAATGAAAAGTGAGACATGCTTCTAGATTTATTATTATAAGATAAACTACTGCGAAACAAAATTCACAATATTGCATACACAGTTTGAACTGGCAAAATGAAAATACAGTTGATTTCAATAAAGAAAAAATATGCAGTTAAAATGTAAAAAAATCAATGAATGTTAGCCTGGGAAGAAAATAAAGAGACAACGAGTTGGATTGGAAGCAAGGGATCTAACACGACTAATATATACAAATAGAGAAGGAGTGAAAATAATGCATGTATCTTTCAAGTAAAAACAAGAAGCAACCCTTAATTTAATTTGCACAAGTTATGATGTTACAACCATAATTCTTTGTTTGGGGACGGTACCAACTAAATAGTTGGATAACTCAATTTGCATAACATTTATGACCCAAAATTTTCAAGAGGATCTGAAGTATATAAACTACCAAACTCCAAAGAAACCAAATTTCCATGGATGATGTATTAAAGAGAATAAATGAAGAGAAAAGTGGGGTGTAAGAGTTGTATCTCTCCCCCTCACTATATCATCATCATATATGATAGTCAGTTAGGGATTACGTCACATAGTAAGATCCCCAAAAATCCCCTCAAGAGTAAAGTTATATAATGCCTCACTACAAATAGACCCTCTATTATACTCGCTAACACTCCCCTTCAAGTTGGATCATGTTAACAAGCATGCCCAACCTGAAACAAATTGACGCCCTACCTGGTAGCATAACAAACAAGTGGAGGAGCATCATATCTATGTAGAGGTAATCAACATCGGAAGTCATCTATACCTGTCACCAAATGCCATATAAAACGGCATAAAAAACAAGGTCTACTTTTAGACACCAATCAACAAGTACTCATCATCCATCATACAAACACTAAGCCCCATCATGACTATGACATCAACGCACCAAATAAAGGAATTTCTCCACTCATCCTCATTAAACGAGAACCTCCTCTAAGGTTCTAACTTCTAACACAAGGTCTAAAGACCTAACAACAAAACATTGTACCATCCCAAACAAATGAGCCTCCACTAAAGTCGAAATAACAATATGTGAGGAACACCAACAAACAAAGGGTGAAACGAACACCTATCAACTAGGATAGAACAATTCCTAATAACAAAGAGTGGGAAATCCTAACAACAAACAGGATGATGAAAAACGAAAAACAACACGAATGTATGATGCCCGAGATAGAATAAAAAGGTGAATGGCTACGAGACTCCAAAAAAAAAAACTGCACAGCTACCAAACCAAGCGGAAAATCACCAAAGAAATAGATACAAAGAAAAAAGATCCTGGGAACAAAAATTATTTTGATACTCTCAGTTGGTCTTGAGAAGTATGTTGTTTAACGGATATTTTAGTATTGAAATTTATGACAGGGTTTATCCCTTCTTGATTTATTAGTGGTAAATTTCTTCATATGCATGCTTTTTCAATTTCAGGGTGATGGTCCTAGCTCAACTTCCATTGGTCCAGAAACGCTCAACTCGCTTAGGTATTGATTGAGCTTATTCCAAATGGATCATTCAGTGGATTAAAACATACTATCTAATTGATTTTGCCTCCCCCTATTTCAGGCTTGCACCCGAATCGGTTCAAGATCTTGAAGGATTTGTGTTGAGCTTTTTTCAGGGTCTTCCTTATGCTACAATAGTATGTGTTAGTGTTCTTGGTGATGCTTATGCCAGATTGCTAAGAGAATTGCTTTCTTCCCCTTCCCCTGTTCATGCATGGATTCTGTTATCCCGCTTAAATGCAAATGGTCAACCTATTGTCATACTTCTGCCTGTGGGTTCAATCTTAGAAGGTAACAAATACTCTTTAAAGACTTGAGGCGTTGTAACCCCAAGGGGATCGCCTAGTATCGGGCTCCTCCGGAGTGATTAAAATCACTCTAGAGAAGAGAAGAAGAAATATGGATTGTTAGTTTAAAATGAGATGGTTCAGATTTTGAGAGGTAGTTTCTGTTTAAATGAGTCCTCGACTGTAAATCTAAGCCATCCAATTTCAAATAAACAGTCCTGATTCACTATTCTGCTAGAGTGATGCAGGATTCAATAGCCCGGAGCATGTGGATTGGAGGGTGTTAGTGCACCCTTGGCAATTAGTGAGGTACTCTGAGAGGCCTAATACCTTGAATAATCCATGCTATTACATAAAGCCAGGACTGATTTCAACCACTTTTGAGGCTCCGTCACACTTTTGTTTCCAATTATATCCCGCAATCTTCTTTTTCATAAAAAATGTGATTGGAACAAGATTTGAATCATCGATACTAAGAAAATAAACACACATTTAACCATTAGGACACTTATTATTTTTGTTAATTATTATCTTAAAATAGATGTATAACGGTCTGTTTGATAAAAAAAGAAGAAGAGATGATTTATTTAGTGGGATCTTATCCATGTTTTCCTTATTTATCATTGAAAAATTTACTTGCCTATTGACCAAAGAATTGAATTCCATGGAAAACCAAAAAGTAACAGTCCATTTCTCCAAATCACTTAACTCTTTTGCCAACTTTTCATTAAATCAGCAGCATTTTCAATCATTTTCTGGCTTCGCTTCTTTTTTTATCAAATGTACCCTAAGAGTTGCACATGCATCGTGTGTGTAGAGTGAGCTAGTAAATAATAAAACAAAGATATGGGACATCATAAACCCACTACCTTCTGTACGCATAATTGTCGGCACATATAGAACATGCGTCATGCTGATATATTTTTCATAATAGCATCAGAAACATCAGATGATGATGATGAAAGCTCCTGCTCTGGAATCCCCTATGAAGGCGGAGATTTTGTTAAACAGTGGCGCTGTCCTTGGGGCTCCACTGTGGTTGATGATGTAGCCCCAATGTTTAAAGTGATATTGGAGGAGAATTACTTATCATCTTCAACATTTCCTCTGGAAGATAATAAAACAAACAGGTCACTTTGGTGGTTGCGGAGGAGAAGGCTTGATCAGCGCCTTGGTAAATTTCTCAGGTAGTTTTAATTTCCAAAAGCTCTATGCAGCCTTAATCATTTTAGTTTTGGCTTCCTGTATCTCATCAGTATGTGATTTTTTTAATCAATAAAAGTCGTATATTATGCACCTTCATCTTTGTGTACTTCATTGTAAAGATAATTGATGTTGCATTTCTTGTTTTTGTTTTACGTAATTGCAGTTAAAGACTTCCGAAATATTCCATTTGTTCTGATTCGGAAAAACCTTTAGATTTCTGAAATTTAGAGTTTGTTCCCGGAGGAACCTATTCGGCTATTAGATTTCCATTTTTTTTTTTCCTTTTTTTCAGAAATACTCTGAATCATGGGTTTCAAAATCTTAACTATATACACAAACGAAACCAAAGGCCAAACCGGCCAAACCAAAGGTTACCGCACAAACACAAAGGGGGAAACAAATAAAGAACAACCTTGCAGAACCTGAGATACCATGTTAGGAACATCACCCAAAAGTTAAGCTTTTATTGGGCCAACAATGTATATCATACTCTTCAACATGTACTATGAAGCACGGACACTCTCTTGGAGGCCACATGTTGGCCCCTACACTTGTTGGACACTTTGACACTTTCCGGCACTTGAATTTAATTGTAGTCTTTAATACTTGATAATTGATTTAGATGGCTACTTCTCCTAGTATTTCTTCATTGCAACATCAACCGAGGATGAGGCAACTAAGCCACGTTTTATATATTAGAGTTCGGAGCATCCAACTCAACACCAATTGGCTATGAGTGGAGTAGCCCCTCCATCTTATTTGTTGCTTTGTGATGATTCTTTTTTCCGATGTGGGATTTGTAGTCTCAACATATTTCTCTATCATTCTTTGGAGCAATTTAGTTTATGTATGCTTTTTGATGCTTTAATTATGGAACAATTTAGTGATCATGTTTTGAGTATTTGGGTTATTAATGCAATCTAGTTTCATTTTATTGAATTATTAAATATTTATAATGTTTATTGCATGTATATAATTAATTAATTAAGAATGTGCTCCACCCCCCCCCCTCGTGTCGTGTCCTACATTTTGGAAAAATTGCGTGTCGTGACGAAACGTGTGTCGCGTGTTGGGTCTATGCTTCATAGGGTATGTAGCATCTTAAATATCTCAACACAAGTTAGAACTAAATGTAAATATGAAAATCATAAAATAACATGAATATATCATCACGGCATCGTGATTGTACTCTTTATATATAACGTAACTACATAAACATATAGATCTTAACAAAGTTATATATGGAAAATTTGTGGTTACATGAATATATGCTCTGAACTAATACAAGACTAGAAAATACATAAAATATATCAAATTGAAAAACATTTGTTTATCTGTAACATAATTAATGGTCAAACAAATATATATCATTTTTTCATAATATACTTAAAAAATTTTGGACATAGATGCGGAGAAACCGGAATTTAGGGAATCTCCTACTTTGTTTGCAATTTAGTTTTCACAAATCTATTTGGGACCATATAGCAAATACCAATTGCAGAAGTAGATTCTGCCAGATTAGAAAGTACGAACAATATGAAAAGAATTGCTCCATACTTGTCTGTGTTATACCAGTTTAGGGTAAACCGACATTTTAGTTGGTAATTTTTCAGTTGTTTTCATTTATTAGGGATTTTGAAGATTCATGGTTTGGTCCTTGGAAATACTTGTTCTTGGGGGATTGGTCAGATTCCGAACACCTGGATTTAGTACAAAAGAAACTGGTGGATGATCTGAAGTCTAAATACAAAGTGAATGTACCTGAGAGCGTGCTTAAAGTTATTGTTGGAGGTGTTAACTATGCCTGTCAAAGAGAAGAATGTGTTTCACAGATAATTTTGAATAAAGGATGCTACGTTGGTGGAATTGGAGATCGTCACAATGAAAGCTCAAAGTTGCTATCCAAAAATTGTGAGGGAATCAAGCGTTTATCGCAGTCAATTTTCAAACTAATAAATGAAACGGCCAATGACATTGAAGAGAGAGAATTTGAGAATAGACAACCTATTATCTTGGTGTTGGATTTTGAAGTACAAGTGAGTTTCTTCATTCCTTGGCTCATTTTTCTTCTCATGCAAACCTTACAGTGACAACCTAATATCTTTTGTCACTGATGTAATTTGTGGTGCAAAACGTAATTTTAGTGACAATGTTCGTCATTGAATGGTTATTTTGTTGTGGTGTTGGTATTTTTGCTTTTTTGGCAGATATTTCTTGTTCTTCAAACCAGCTGATTGGATTTGATGCCTTGCAGATGCTCCCCTGGGAGAATCTACCAATACTAAGAAACCAGGAGGTTTATCGTATGCCTTCAATTGGCAGTATCTCTGCCACTCTAGATAGAAGTCGTCATTTACAAGAAAAGGTCGGACCGAATTCTGTGCTCTTCCCATTGATAGATCCTCTAAATGCATATTATTTGTTGAATCCAAGTGGGGATCTCAGCAGCACAGAGGTTGAATTCAGAAGTTGGTTTAGAGACCAAAACTTGGAGGTATATATTATCTTGTATTCTACCATAGCATATGCATATATATCTTGTAAATGTTTATACTTTGTACAGCACAATATGGTATGCTGTATGCATGCATACAGAAGTGGGATAAAGGCTTGTTGTTGTTGTTGTTGTTGTTGTATGCATGCATACAGTGCCCTACACTTGCTGGGATAAATACGATTATAAGTTGTATATTGAACTTCACTATCCATACGTATAAATGTAAATCCTCTCTTCTAGAATTGGACAGGCTGTGGCTTTATACAGGCCCCTGAGTGCGCGCGCGCGCGCGCGAGAGAGAGAGAGAGAGAGAGAGAGAGAGAGAGTTTTATGAGAACATGAAAAGTCAGTTTTATTGCGTTTTGCATTTTTTAGTGAATGGTACAGCATGTGAAGTTTGTGTTTTTCAATACCCTAAATTTCAATCCTCGGTTCTCAACATAACGTAAATAATGACAATTAATTTCATTGTTCCTGTATTTGAAAGAACTTGTTAAAGCGATTCTCCATTTTTTTGATGTGTTCTCTCGTTTCCTTCTATCTTTTATAATTTATTTTGGAGTATTAGACTTTATGTTGAAATACATGACATGGGGATACGCTATGCATAAAATAAAGTATTTGATTGGATGTTTACAATTTGATAACTGCCTGTAATGCATCGCGCATGGAACTCCCCTACATTCACTTCTTTTAGGGTTGTATTTTTTATTTAAATATTGAAATATACGCCATATCTGTAATGATGTTTTTTTGCTGGTCATCAGGGGAAGACTGGAATTACACCCACAATTGAAGAACTGAGTGTAGCTTTGAAAAGCCGTGACCTCTTTATTTACTTTGGTCATGGGAGCGGTATGGTTGACAAGAACTCTTTATTACTAACCATTCTTTTGATATACTAGGAGTGCAAATGAACTGACCCAAACAAGCCGAGCTTGTTCATTACTTCATTGAAATTTTATCAAAATTAGATAAGTTGAATAAAATCATGCTTGAGCTCGACCTGAGTAAATAAACAATCTTAGTCGAGCTGAAACAGGTCTACTTTCTTTGTGAGCCTGCTCGAGCTGAACCGGTTCTGCTCGAGATTGGCTAGTTTGTTTAACAGTCCATATATCACGCAATCTCAAACTGTTATCAGTTCTTTTACGTTTCTTTTTAAACTTACTACTGAGCTTTTTTTATGTATGTGGTGATTCAGGGGCACAATATATTCCTGGGCACGAGATTCAGAAACTAGAAAGGTGCGCTGCCACCATGCTGATGGGCTGCAGTAGTGGATCGCTGTCACTAAATGGGGCCTACACCCCACAAGGTGCCCCACTTAGCTATCTCTTAGCGGGTTCCCCTGTTATAGTTGCTAATTTATGGGAAGTAACAGACAAGGATATTGATCGATTCGGCAAGGCTATGCTTGATGCTTGGTTAATAGAAAGATCAAAAGCTTCAGGTGTTTGTGATCAATGTGAATTAATTTTGGATAAATTCAAGTCCCTAACTATTAACGGAACTAAAGGAAAAGGGAGGAACAAAATCTCGAGAAAGAAAATATCCGAATCTCTTGATGTTAGTAATGGTAATATGGACGATCATTGTTGTAAGCATGGACGGAAGATTGGATCGTTCATGCACAAAGCTCGAGAAGCTTGTACTTTGTCCTTCCTCATTGGCGCAGCACCTGTTTGTTATGGTGTCCCAACAGGTATAAAGAAGAAACTTTAATTTGTTTGGGGACTATTTTTCTTGGTAATCGAAAAGGGACTAGTAGCACAGTCACATTGCTTGTAAAGATGTTGTAACGGGCATACATTATCCCCTCCATATAGCTTAGTTCGTACCAGTTTCTATTCATGCTTTCCTGAAGCATTAGAAACTTGGTTGTTACTTCAAAAGTGTTTGCTTGTTAGATAGATTCACAGAAGTGAGTTCTTAGTCTATGTATATAGGTCATACGTCCTTTTTTCCCCTGTTGGAAACTAGGTCAAGTATCATTATCTAGAAGTTTAGTTGTGGCATTCTACCTCATGTAACAGTGACACTCCCTTTTATATCTTCAATTGAAGAGTATTACTGTATTTATATTTTATACATGAATTTTAAAAGTGAAAGTTACAAACTGTTACTTGTGCTTTTACGATTTGGTTTAGGAAAAAATTGTTACTTAAATGGTTTGTGGCAGAGCGAATAGTGTATTTTTTTTCTGTACATTGTGCTTTAGAAGTACACATATTTTGGTGTGCTTCGGTCTCCATTAGAATCAGGGCAAAATATTGGGGAATTTTTTTCCACAATTTTGGTATTTCATGCATTATTTGGATAATGTAGAGGGTGTTATGCTCACCGGCACATGGGTTGAGCCCAAGACACCAACTAGACTCACTAGTCTATGCACATAGTTAGGGGTGTGAAAAAAATCGATAAACTGACAAACCCAACCGAAAAAAATCCAACTGTTTTTTTTGTCTCACGGTTTAGTCTCGGTTCCTTCATTTAAAAACCAAACATTTTCGGTTCAGTTGTTAGTTTTGGTCAATAAAAAGACGGGGCAAAACTGAACCGATTACCAAGTTAAAAATAATATCATCCAGCCGACGTGTATAGAGTAAATAGACCGTTGCTAATAATGAAATAAAGCTACTTAATTTTGTCCTTTCCTTGTTTTTCTTTTGGTACAGCCATCCTTTCCTGGTGTATTTTTTTTCTATTTTTCTTTCTTTTTGAATTTTGGTGGCAGCTGGTAAGTAATAAACACATTGTATTTCAACCCTAATCTTTAGTACAAACAGGTCGCCTCCCTCTCTTTCAAACCCTTGAGCTTGCATCTCTTCCATCTCTACTCTAAATTATCAGTGACCTCCACTCAGCACTTTTTTGGCTCCATCTCCTTCCATTATATAATATATAATTTTCTTGTGGGTCCATTCTTATTATCCTTCTAATAATAATGATAAACCGATGATGGAAAATGGCAGACGACGGGGATTACAGTCCGGCAATGGCAGAATAATAAGAAGACGCGGTAAATTGAAACCGTTTCAGCCAACAACTGACGGTTTCATGCCTTGCTCGGTTCTGCTTCGGTTTGTAAAATCTCAAAACCTATTATGTCGATTTAGTCGAAATTATACCTACATGGTTCAATTAACCGAACCATACACACCTATACACAGTAATGATATTGTTCTCAACTTAAACACCTTTGGGCCACAAATGTAGCTTTTTATCTTAAAAGGTTTCGTTATTATGTGATGACACTACTCTACTTATATATCCATGTTGAATTATACAATTTTTTCACGTAGGATCAATGGTTTGAGCAAACAATTTTCAATAATCTCCACCTTAGATCAAATCAATTCACCTTTAGCGCCACCTGGACCTAATAAACCTCAGTCCACCTTGGATCAATCTTCGGACTATCCTTGTAGATCACCATTTAATAATATCTGCAAGATCGTCCACCTTAGTCAATGCACATCTGAGGTACACTATATTTCACCTTATTCGAGGAAACTGCACAACTACTTAACAGTACCCAGGTGTAAGTAGGCTATAGCGACTCCACTCCTAGCTTTTCTGAGTCTAATTCCACCATAAGTTCCACCGAGTCCAGCTACAAGGACGATTTTTGTAGTTACTTGCCACGTTAGGCTCTATCGAATTCTTCTTGACTCCACCGAGTCCAGCTACCAGCATTGCTCCAAGCTTGTGGATTTACCCATTGGCTCTAATACTAAATCGAATGTCACATTTTTTTTTCTCATGTATAAACGTGATGGTTAGATGATCATAGGATTCCGGGAGTGAATGAAGAAACAAAATCGCCTTATCCTCATTATCAATCCCAATGTCCAAGCCTTGCAAATCTAAGATTATCTTGTTAAACTCGTTGAGATGATTGTTCATCGCTTCTCCCCCTTCCTAAGATTTTTTTGTATAAGATCAATGGTTTGAGCCAACTATGCTTAATAAAAGGAAAAAAGAAAATATGCGTTTTCATTCAATTTTATCAACAGTATTTTTGCCATACAAAGATTATAGTTTGCTTTGAATACTTCCTTTGAAAGTAAAGTTATCGGAGATTGTTCATCATAATTCATTATTGTAATTTGTTTTAATCTCTCATTTACTATGCCATTATAGTATAGTATAATCATTTAATTATTTATGGGAGAAAAATACATGCTAATTCAATGACATGCCTAGAACATCAAAAATTCAAGTACAACGTGACTTGCTGGTTAAAACATTAAAGGGATATTTGGACATTGCACCCCACTTTTTGACCCATAATTTGAGATTGCACCCTATATTTTAAATCATTTGACTTTGCACCCCACTGTTAACTAATTCTGTTAAGTTCCGTTAATAAAACAATGTAATGACGAATTTTCCCTATTCTTGTTCTTGTTCTTCTCAAGTCCTTCTTCTTCTCCTCCTCTTCCTTCTCCTGCTCCTCTCCCTCGTCCTAATTTGAAGCCATGAAATCTACTGATTGAGAGCTTCTTGACTTCCACAAGAAAACCTGGAATCAATTCCGCCTTGTTAGTTGATCCAAAGTGATTGTGATAGCTTTAGAAGGAATATTTTCATCCAACCATGCTTAGATCAAAATGCAGCACCACTGGCTAAGTTTCCAGTACCGCTTGAAGTTCAAATGTGGCGCAGTCGAAGTAAATTGAGGTCATTTGTAATAGCAATGGCCACTTCTGCATCAGTTGTACTCGTTATTCTTTCTGTAATAGTTCTTTTCATCTTTCTTTGCAGGAGAAAGCTTAGTGGATTTGCTAGTCTAAGGAAGAAAGTTGAAGTAACCTTTATGGATACTCCAATTGAACTGAATTACAACAACGTGGTCGGAGCAACCAGGAATTTCAACAACCGAAACCTGATTGGTACAAGTGGCGAAAGAGGAGGAGGAGGAGAAGAGGGCAATTTTTACTTGTATTACTTGTTTGGTTCGAACTTTTGTTAATTTCTAAAGTTTAAAATGCTAATTTTATTTGAAAAGTTTGATCCTTATCAACTTATAATTCAACATCTTGACATAAATTTACCAATTTAAGATTTTAAAAACGAATCAAAACTCAATCGAAGGAACACTTAATATCCAAAGAACTATGAAATGGCTTTGGCAGAGAGGAGACCCTTGCTTCATATTAGAGTGACACCAAACAATTATCATTTCAATAGGCACAGTTGCATAATATAATTGCAAAGCATTAAACCAATCAATCAATCCAATATCAAGGAACTCCATCCTCATTTCAACAGGAAGATTAAACAGAGAGATTCCATGTTATTTTACATTTTTACAATGATTGTAATGAAGGAAAAGAATGTTCACAATTGACACAGCAAAGCCCCATTACATGACACAAAGGGAATTGGGAACCCTACATCTAACTACAAAACACTAAAAAATTACACCTCCCAGACACCTCACTGCCACCTTCCATTTTTTTAGTTCAGTCCTCCCTTTATGAAACATTGATGAGAAGCAAATGGTGCTTACAAATGGCTTTTAAATGGAAAACTTCCATCTATCACTAAAGTAATGGAGCTACTAACTTTTTGGTTTTCTTCCCAATTCCCATAAATTTTTTTCATGTGATCGGTATCCTATCTCTCACCTCCATTGGCTTCTCTATGCCTTCGTCTCCTCCCCGACCGTCCCAATAAAACCCTACCCTGGTGGCGGAGACGGCCAACAAGTGACATATCATCATTGTCACCACTGCCATTGCCACCGCCGCCGCCACCACCATCATCACTACTATCACTGTCATGATCGGAGGAATCAAAACCACCTACATCCAATGCGCGGTTAGAATCCCTCTCGTGCCTTCTCATCCCTCTATATGGGCCCACATTCCCCGATGGACCAAATGCATGCAATAGAAGAAACACATTCACCAAATTGCTATCAATTCCCATTTCGAAACCCCCGTTCCTCCCGGGGGCATCACCGTCAAAACCCTCCTCATCATCCGTATCAAAACCATAATGGCTTCCTTCTATCACATAGTCACCAAAAACCATTGCCCCAGGCATTGACGACCTTATCGTGCTAATCACATCATCCCGTTCTCGCTCGTGCTCTAGCCGCATCCACTTTTGTTCATCAAGGGGATCCACTTCTCGAGGCCTAGCTGAAGGGTGCTCAGCTTTAACATGTTTCTTTAACTCCTTATAAGTGCCAACATATGAGCAATTGTCCTGCATGCAGGTTCTCTTTTTAGCATTGAGATACTCACGTACAGGCTCCACCACGGTCCATCCTTTCACCTGCCCCCTGCAAAGGGGGCACGCGAGCTCTGTCACTTCACACTTGTCAACAGGCAAAACTGGGTCCAAAGATGGATTATCAACTGATCCAAGCAAGGATTGGGTTACTTTTGTGTAGGCCTTTTTGTATTGGTCAAGGCAGTTAGAATAGCGGCAGCTAGTCCCACACATGTAGGGACGGCAGCCCTTATCATGAGAGGAACATAGGAGGAGAACGGCATTGTGGGGATACTCCATACATACAGAACAGGTTGCATCTTCCCAGTCTTTCTTCTCCAACACTTTGGAGCATTTCTTTTGGTCACAAGAGAACAGGGGGTATGGGGTTGGCCTGCACTGTCGTGAGGCAATCCTGCGTCTTCCTCGGGTACCTTTTGCCATCTCCAATTAAAAAAAACCTGGAAGGCATTGTCAAAATATTGCTCAACAGTGATTCCAAGAGGATAACAAGAAAAACTGTTAAATTATCAAAATATCAAAAATCATAATAGACAGGAGAGGAAATATAAATATCTGGGGCATTCAGCATAAAGTTTTGCCTATTGGATTGTTGAGGACAAAGCCAAGACTACTTTCAACTAAAGAGAAACTTCCATATGCAACATCATCAATTGATTAAAACAGCTTATCCACACCTTTTAATATTGTATACATCTATTTAGTAGATGATCAACAAGATATATCCTAAGTTCCTAAAAATCCAAATATGTACCACAGGACAATACCAAATAAACCACTTTCACATGGTTTAGAATGCTGGGTGTTAATCAATGTAACCTTCTTCAAATCCAGAGATTTCCCTCATCGTTGGGTGATGCAGTAAATACCCTTAAAATGCACAATCTAACAACTAAATATGTATAAATCTTCTGGGAAATGGAGCTTGTTTGAAAAGGTAAAACAGGATATAATAGAGGGGGGAAGAGTTGCAATTTAAAAATACAAGTCATTTTGGTTCTGTGACGCTCAATTTGTATTGAACTCGTGAAAGTAAAGTCTTAACACAAATACTAAAGCACTTAAAAAAACTAACAGTCATCATACGGCGACTAAGAGTTTTGGAATGCCATCTCGTGTAATTTTAAACCTGATCATACACCTCAACCACTGTGGTGGCTTCAATCCTCAGCATTGGTCCTAGTTTTAGTGAACTGTGCCTTAATAACTATATATAGCATTTGTGAGCCTTAAATAGAAAGAAATACCCAAGCACATCCTACCAATTTAACGTGGGCCTCAGCATTTCTTCATTTTTCATAATATAGTTGCTATAATTGTCCTAATACTAAAAGAATTAAGCCAAAGTTATTGGTCCAGGCATCATTTCACCATAAGCTTAAACATATGATCCTACAAGTTTAATAATGTATGAGCTAAAATGCAAAATTTAAAATGTCCATTACGAAGTAGATATTTTTTTTTTTTAGAAACGAAACGCTTTTATTAACCATTGCGAAGTAGTTTACAACATAAAAACTCAATAGATGAATTAACAGAACATTAACACCAAACAAATTTACTTAAACAAGGAAAAAAAACAGAAAAAAAATTAATAGATAGAAACAAGGAAAAAAATTTGCTTTAACAAGAAACATATTGCTACAACGTCAATAGATAGACACACACATGCGCCGACATAAAGAAGCCATTTGTTTCAACTTCACCCAAACCCATAGTTGTCAAAAGCGTGCCTAGGCTCAAGGCACAGGCAAGCGGATTCGCTTCCTCCAAGGTGCATCCCGTTCAACTAAGCGCCTAGGCTCTAGGAGCTCAAGGCCAGGGATTTTCTAAAGCGAGGCGCCTACTTGTATTTTTAATGTGAAAACCCTTTTTTTTTGGGGGGGTTTTAGTCAATATGCCAATATTTTAGGTCATATATGTATTAAACCCAATGAAACCCTTAAAGGAAAGAGTCAATCAAAAAGAGGCAATAGGGCAATGTGATTTCTCTCCTCACAAGTTTTTCTTCTCCTCCTTTTTTCTCCTTCCTACATACTACTCTTACTGAGTTTTTTCTCAGTTATTAGTTTACTATGTTGTTAGTTATAACTAGCTTTTGTTCTGTGAGATACCAAATAATATTGCTTCATTTAGTGATTTCTTTTTCTGGGTTTCTTCCACTCTTCTTGTTCTTGTTCAATTCTGAAGAAAATACGGATTTTCTTCTATGTTATTGCTAGCTTTTCTACTCTTTCTGATTTTTTTTTCTCACCTACAATTTTCTGATTATCACTAAACATTAGGCACAAGTTTGGCAGCCTAATAGTGTATATAATTTGGCTTCTCAAGTCTTTGCTCTAGATGATATGACATTAGAGTAGCTTCTGTAAATAATGATTAGAGAATAGAGAGATATATTTCAAGTCTTTGTATGTGGTGCGCCTCGTTTCGAAAAGGCGCGCGCCTGCACCATGCGCCTAGGCTCCAGAGAACTTGGCACCTCAGTGCGCCTTTACCTTCTGACAACAATGGGCCAAACCCCTTCTCCCTGCTATTGCAGAAAAATATTACAGCAGTCCTCTTGTGCCATACAATCCTAGACAAAGCCAAACAAGTACATCTCCGATTCTCCTTTATGATTCTGAGTTCTCGTTATCTCCCTATATCAGTGTGCTAAAAAGTGTTAAACATAAGTCAGTTGGCAGCAGGGGGCATAGCACCTAGGTGGCTGCGACTGGGAGGCTGAGTATTTATTCTTTTTATATTTCACATATAATACTATGAAAAAAAAAAAATCAAACTTCACTTCTAACAGGTATATTAAGCGTTCATTGACTGAACATTTCTCATATTTCAAACATAAAAATTTTAATTTTCAAAACAAAAAGGAGTGAAAAACATTTAACCATTCCCTGCCCAATCTCCATCCTGCCGCCTAGGAAGAAGTGGCAAGCACTGGCTCACACCTCTATTTGTATCCACCATCATAATCTTAAGGCACAATTCTAGTGCTCAAACTAATTTCTTAGAAGTTCAATAGAAAGGGGGAAATGAAGTTGCACAAAAAGGTTGGGAATTGGAATTGAGCCAACTGCACGGATACTCCAATGTCCAATCCTTATTTAGTTTATTAGTAACATCCCAAATATCAACTAAAGCATAAGGTTACGAAGAAAAAAAGAATATAAGAAAATAAAATAAGACCGGGAGAGAAGTATTGATAATATTTTAATCTCGAGGGAGAGATGATAATAATATAAAACGACACATGCCAAAATTTTCAAGAATGCATACCAGCAGTTTAATTTAGGGAGAAAAAAAAAAGTAAAAATCATTTAAAGCAGTTAACTCTATCTGAATCTAGATTGCCATGAAAAATGCCTCTTTAGGTAAAATAAAAATTGTTTTCGAAGAAAAGAAAATGAATGATCCTTTTAAAAATACTCTTAAGGAAATGAACCAAATAAAAATATCCTCCATGTGTGAAGTCAATCATCAATGAAGGCGAAGTGCTCTCTCACGGCATACTTGACCAGATCTAGGGAAATCTACTGTCGCCATCAGTCAGCCAAAAATATTATATAACAACAATTTAAAGAGCTCCAGAACACTTGTTGTTCCGATATTGACAAACTACTGCCAAAATGGACAGCAATCGCCCAATACGGTGCTAGCTGAAAAATTCATTCTGTAATAAACAATGATATTGGGAAAACCATCCAGTAACAGATTATATTTAGTTACTGACTGCTTATTTTACAGCCAAAAGTCAGTAATGGCTAAAACTTCCATAAGATAACCCAAAAGTTAATGGGTACAACTATAAGTTGCATATTTTGATAGCGAAAACAAGAGAATGAAACTCTAGAGAGCAGATTATTGCAAATCCATAGAATTGCAGTCAGCACTTTTCAGGAAAATGAGGAACAAAGAAGCGGAATTGACAAATTCAAGTTTCTTTGCTCGATTCGAAAGCCTTTGATGACCAATCGAAGAAGAAACAGATGAAACTGTGACTACTCAACAGAAATTTGCAGCTTACATGATAAAATGAATCCTGGCATCAATTTTGAGCCAGCAAAACAAATGCAAACTCAGAGGTATCAATAAATAGACAAATGATTAACAAGTTTATAACTTATAACTTAGATTTGCTTGTGTTTCAGCTATTTTGCACCACACCAGCACAAACATAATGCAAAATTCCTTCCCAAACCCATTGGCCACCCAAATGCAGATATGAAAGATCAATTACCTATTAACTATCGAGATAGTAATTTCAAAACTATCAAGGAACCCAAAAAACTGAATTGATTAGCATAGTAAGATTACTGGCAGCAGATGAGTATTTCATTTACTAGCAACAACAATTCTCAAAATACCAACACAAAAAGTAAGGATAGAATTTTAAGAAACTTGTTAACAAACAGTCAGAAATGATTAAACCAACCAATTAGGCCATGAATGCTGAAAATGAACCTCAATTAACATGCCCAATTCCGTGGGAAATCAAACCCTAAGCATAATATCAATAACAAATCAGCACAAGTGCTAACATAAAAAAGCTTAATTCAGAAAAGATAATTTCATACCAATAGCACCTCAATTGGATCCAAGAGAAGTTACTTGCAGAGACCAAAATAGACGTAATTAGAGCAAACCATAAGCTAATATATACACAAGCGAGAAGTATACATATATGTGTAACTCCTCACCCTTGGGAAATACAACGTGCCATAACCAAACAATCAAGCAAAGCGACAATTAAAAATGAATAAAGTAACAATATATATATTAATGAAATCACGAATCCACATGTCTGGACCTTTCATCATCCATCTGAGATCCCAAATTCAAATTCATCAATAAAAAATTTACCGACGAGCAAAAAAAAATATCAAAACTTTACAATTCAGTTCGTAAAGTAAGGTACAAGGCACCATTTTCTGTTAACGAAATGCAATTTTGAGAATCTACAGACAATTCACAAAAAAAGTGTAAATAAAAAAAATGAAAATTTAGAAAAGCAAAAGCTTCTTCATACCGATAAATTATTCGAAGATGTAGAGAGAAGAAGAAGGTAAGGTAGAGAGGGAAAGCTAGGGTTTCATTTCACAGATAGAAATCGGCGGGGGAATCGATAGAATGGGAGACACAGGAAATTTGAGAGCGCGGGGATTCCGATTTAGCTTATGCTTCTTTTCTTCATTTTTTTTCTCTCTCTCTGCGATAAATATACTGTAGAGAGAGAAAGAGGAGTTTGATTTATCTGATGATTCGTAGACTCATTTCTACGCCATTCTGTCTGTGGGATGTTGCCATTGGGTACAGAGGAGAGAGAAGGGATGGTAATGGCGGTTCCACGCCCTTCTTTAGCATGTGCACGCCACGATCTTCTGGACCAAAGATGGGCATCCCAATCACTTTTGTCACAACCAAACTCTTCCGCCCAATTTCGTTCAATAAGGTTTCAAAAAGGTTATTATCACACCAAAGTTCTCTATAATATTTTTTATATTGACTCCACACAGTTAGGCCGAATATTTGATCATTTATTTAATATAATAAAGTCAAATTATTGTTGAGAACAAAAAAGATATATAAACTCAACTTTATTACACCGAATAATGTGCACATACTTGATTTTATTACACCGAGTCGATGCACACATGCTCAACTCTATTACAAGTCAATGTAAAAGTGTTATAAAAATGTTTGGAGAATGGCAATAGCCCCACTCTTAAAAAAAAAGTACGCATGTCAAAAATATAAAAAAAAGAGATTGTGGTTCATCTTTAAATTACTTCTCATATTTTATTTATTGAAACCAAATATACTTTGGAGAATAGTGCATTTGATTTTATCGTTTTTTTACAACTAAACAGGTACGACCAGTTTATTTACAAAAAAAGAATTAAAACAAAAATTACATGGAAATTGGAAGGTAGCAGCGAGCTCTAGATTTTCTTAATCTGGGTTTCAGTCATAAAATGTTTTTTATTCTTAATCTGGGCTTATATTTTCTTATTTTGTGGCTTTTTCCATGGAAAATTGAGAAAGAAAATAATTTCACAAAAAAATTTGAAAAATAAAAGAAATCTATTCATATAATGAGTATAAAATTAAGAATATATTATCATACGTCTTAACTTATCTTTTAATTTTTTTATTAAATTAAATAATTTTTTTGTTTTTTCATATTATTGTCAAACGGAACATAAAAGATGTTAACATCCACATAAAGTGCCTAAATTCGAATTTCATCCTACCCGCTATGGAGATGAGCATATTCTGCTTGCGCATATTCATTTTTTTGGGGGGAAATAAAACATCCCACAAACCCCACGTTCATAGCTCCAAGCCAACAACACTCGCCTTCTTTTCGAAGTTCAGTTAGTTTTGAACTAATAGAAAGGATGAATAAAAAGGACGGCTAAAAAAATAAGGTTAGCTCATGCCAAACTCTAAATTTTCAGACTATAATAATTTTTCATATTTAGCTATACATTATACATTTTGTTGAATAAATTGCTGCGTCCCACGTACATTACGTGTACCTTATTTTTAAAAAATATTACTCCGTAACATATATCATAAGGGGGACGTTAATTATATTAGGCTTAATGACATATTTGACCATCGAACTTTATCACTTTTTTCAATTTGGCCATTGAACTTTTTTTTTTGTCTGAAAATCCATTGAACTCCCAATAACATTTCAATTTGGCCCCAACATTTGACACCGTTAACATAGTTAACGGAAAAATTGGAGAAAATTCGTGTAAATAAAAAATTGTTGATTTTTCCTCAAATTGGTAGACATTATTGCTTCTATATGTTTTTTTGAGATCATCTAGGGTTTAAATTGAGTCTATGATTTAAATTGAGGGTTTGATTTAGGTGAGTTTAGGATTTAAATTAAGGGTTTAAGTTGAGTCGTTCTCTCAATTTAAATCCTAGATGTTCTCAAAAAAACATATAGAAGCAATCATGCTTACCAATTTCGAGGAAAAATCAACAATTTTTGATTTACACGAATTTTTCTCAATTTTTCCGTTAACTATGTTAACGGCGTTAAATGCTGGGGTCAAATTGAAACTTTATTGAGAGTTCAATGGGTTTTTAGACAAAAAAAAGTTCAATGGGCAAATTGAAAAAAGTGATAAAGTTTGATGGTCAAATATGTCATTATTCCATTATATTACAAATAAAAAAAATACTGCAAATAAATAAATTACATAATATTTTAATAGATGTTATGATTTAATTATTTTTATTTATAAATACGTAATATATGTTTTTAGGGTACACACTATTTTATATAGTAGATAATAAACTCGACATAAAAGGCACCATGTGTGCAATATCTTTTATTCATTTTACATTTTCTTTTATTTACATCCTTGAGAAAATATCTTTTATTTTAAATTGATATTTGTAAAATGTTTATTTGTTTATTTTAAAAAAATTGTGTCTTAAGTTCTCAAGTTTGAAACTCTCATTTCTCCGAGGTAAAAAACCTAGTTCCCTTTTTGTAATGGCTCTATACAATCTATGCACATTTAACACATATACAAGTCAAATACAAGTAATTTTAAAATAATGGTAAGAATTTTATTGCTTTATGTTAATAATAATAATAATAATAATTAACTTAGCAACTAAGAGTAATTCTATCCTTTTACGTTATGCTAAACTATATAAAAAAAAATTGTTTATAATTAAGCAGTCACAGATACACCCGATGTCTCAATCCTACTGGAAGGGAATGCCAAGGTGCCAGGAATCGAACAGAAAAAGTTTAAAAAAGTTTATTGTCGTAAAAACAAAAACTCATAAGGACAACGTTGAAAAATAATAAAATTTATACCACCTTAACAATTGGCAGATAGATTAGACTGTGGCTTCGTATTATAGTTTGATATTATTTCCACTTGGAGTTAAGCAGTGGTATAGTTTAAATCTATAAACTAAATCAAGTTTGATTTTTCTTTTGACACAAACCGTAGATAAATCTTGGGAATTTGTTAATTATGTCTAATTGTGTTAATCGTATTTTATTTTATATATAAATATAAATTTTTTTTTGTCTTGTTACCTCTGTTACAATTTGACTATTTGAATGCATAAATTCTAATTATGTTGTGTCATATTAAGGTACATTGTGTTTATATTAGTTAAAATTATTATGTCGTACTCGTGTCTTAGTGTTACTATTTAATTACTTAAATAATTTTCTACCCCCTCTTTTTCTTTTATTCAACAAGCAGTTATCTTATAAATCTTGCTAAAATATTTTTTATGCTTTAAGAATATAAAAATGTTAATGCAAAGAGTCAAATTTGTGATCTAAAATATTGAAAACTTTATGGTATTACTAGGGACAGAGGCACATGCCTGAGATTCTGGACTTTTTCGTTAGTTATGTGATATTAGGGGGTCGGAAGGGATTATATGCGTAAGTATAGGGGCAGGAGATGTAATCAGAGAGGGGAACATTTAATACGACGGAGGGGTTTATGTGCGAAAAAAATTAAAAGTTTTGGTTGGAGGTTTGTATTTTTAGGTTGTTGATCTAAGTGAGGCTCTTTCTATATATTTATTTACGGTGCTTCTGTTTTATTATTTGGTTTGTTTGCCCTTTGCCCTTTGTTCTTTGACTTTTATGGTTTTTTATTACTTTTTTAATTTTTATTTACGGTTCTCAATCATTAAATTATTTCAATATTCAAAATCAGTTGACTGATGATCTCATAAATAATTGCTCGGTAACATATATTGAAAAAAATATTTTTAAAGCTATCGATAATGAAGATATGATTCAATATTTTCAAAATATGAAGTCTTGAATAGAAATATTATAACTAAATATGTGATTTGGATTTTTAATGTATATAATGTTAAATACTTTAATATAATATTTTAATTTTAACCTTATTACAATATATACAAAAAATTCATAAAAACTTATTAATTTAGCCCTTATTTAATATAATTTTTGGTTTCGTCCGTGGATATTACTATTTAACCAAATATAATTATATAATTAAAAATTAAAAAATTACTAACACGCGCTCTGCTATGAGATTGGAGAGTGGGACTGAGTGACGTGAGGAGATTTTTGTTTTGTCATTTAATTCCGCATGGGATGGCGTGACTAAGAGATTGTTATATACAGCATCTAAATTTATTTATTTAAAAGTTAAATTAAATTTAGCTAGAAGAAGTTAAGAAGGTATTTTTTTTTTTCGACAGGATAGGAAGAAAAGTCTAGTGTGTGTAAACTTGCACCGTCAAAGTAGTGCTGATAACATTTTCTTTTTCTCAAGAGATCTACCACATTTTTGGGTAAAGCTATTTGAAGAAAATATGTAAAATACCTTCTCTTTATGCTAAATACAAATAAAATCCAATATCAGTATGACAATATTTTTATACTGAGAAATATAAGTGACATATTTTTAATATTAAATTTTTATTCACACGCGATACGTATGTTATTCAACTATATATAATTTAAAGTTTTCTTTTTTTGGCAAAAATATATAAGTGACGTACTGGTTGAGAGTCTCATTGCATAGTTTGACTCATGCTTACATTAAAAATTGAACATTTTTATTTTTTTATAAAATAAAAGCTCGCAAGGGTAAAATTGAAAAACCAAAAACTTAACACGACTTCAATATTCTTGAAATGGCTTCTAGTTTTATATAATAGTGGATGTGTTATGCTATTGTTATTGTTGAGAAAACCAAAAACTGACATGATTTATTTCACATAATTTTGGATTAGTTGAGAAAACCAAATCCGGAAGCGAAAAAGTTCGAAAAGAATTCCCAAAAAGGAACTCAATGCAGATTCCAAGACTGAATAGGAGAAAGAAGCCCCAAATCACCTCCAAACCATGAGCATGAAATGAAAGACCAAGTCCGAGATTCATTGGGTGCCAAAATGCCTCAAAAGACTCAAATGAGCGAAGAAAAGTGAAGCTGCCAGAAATTCACCCCAGGATCAAGGAGAGATATATACCGGAGTGCCCAAGGAGATCGAGTGGAATTTGATTTGTAGAACATTAAAGAAGTATGCGTGGTAATGTTATAAATAAAAAAGATTGGGCCGGGGTGTATCTTTAAATTGCTTATGACATTTTTTTTATTGAAACTAAGACCTCGTTTGGTTCACGGAAGGGAAATCAATTCCCCTATCTTTTTTATGGAGGTGGGAAACTAAATTTTCTGTCAAATTTCTTTTATTGTGTTTGGTAAAGCATGGAAAGTATTTACATAAGAGTATTATTGTCTAAAATTTTTGTAATAAATGCTTGGAAATCATATGGAAAAATGAATCCCATGTGTTTTGAGAGGAATGATTTTACCCCCTACTTTCCCCTCTCTCAGGAAAGTGTTTTCAGGATTTGTACTTACCAAACAAAGGAAAGGAACAACTTTCCTTTCCCGAGTACTAAAATCCGTAAATCAAACGAAACCTAAATGTACATTAGAGAATAGTGTATTTGATTTTATCATTTTTTATGTCAACTAAAAAGGTACAAAGAGTTTATTTAAATGAAAGGAAAAAACATTAAAAAAATATATATTATATGGAAATTGGAAGGTACCATCGAGCTGTAGGTTAGAAAATGAAGTACATTGTCATTAGACTTCTTCGATCATAAAATGTTTTTCATTCTTAATATAGATTTAAACTCAAGTGATAAAAGGTGTGAATATTCATGCAAAATACTTAAATTCGAATTCCGACTTACCTGTCACATCGCATGTAGCAAATATTTAGGTGATGTTTAGTTGATATTTTGAGTTGAGTTTTTTAAAATTTGGTGTTTGGTAGAACTTAGAAGTATGTTGAAAAGTGAATTTGATTTTTGTTTGAGTTTTTTTCAACCACCTAAAAAATTTTATAAAAAAATTCAAAAAATAGTCACAATTGATCTTATTTTATAGATCTCGACGAGTAAGTTTCAAATATATATTTTTTTTATCTAATTTTAATTTTTGAATTTAAAGTTATAGTGTTTTAAAAAAAAATTAAAGAGAGAAAGTAAAGTGAAATAAATTTTAGAAAGTGTAAAAATAAAGTTGATTTTAAGTTGAGTTTTTAAAATTTTGGAAAAAAAATACCCACCGCCTTAGCGTTTTAGAAAGCCAAGACAGCTTCCTACTCTTTTAGATCAGCATATTCCATAACAAGCTTGCGCATATTCATATTTTTTTGGAAACAAAATATCCCACAAACACCACGTTCATAGCTCCAAGACAACAACACTCGCCTTCTTTTTGAAGTTCACGTGGTTTTGAAAAATAGAAAGGATGTGCATAAAAAGGACAGCAAAAAAGGAGGTTGGCTCATGACATACTCTAAATTTACAAATTATCCTAATTTTTCATATTTAGCAACACATTATACATTTTATTGAATAAATCGTTGCGTGCCACATACATTGCATGTACTTTATTTTTTTAGAAAAATGTTAATATGTGTTATAAGGACAAATATTTACTATATCATGAATGAGAAAAAAATAATACTTTCATGAGATCGGTGTCTAATTTAATACATATTATGATTTAATTATTTTTATTTATAAATACGTAACACATGTTCTTAGAGTACACTTTAACATTACCCTATTTTCTATGTTAGATAATAAAACTAGAGATAAAAGGCACCATATATACGATGTCTTTTTGTTAGGTTTACATTTTCTCTTATCTCAACCTTAAAAAAGATATTTTATTTTAAATTGATATTGGCAAAATGTTGATTTATTTATTTTGGAAAAATTGTATGATAAATTCTCAAGTTTGAAACTCTCATTTCTCCGAAAAAAAACTCATTCCCTTTTTGTGATGGCTATTGATGGTCTATCCATATGCAAGGCATATACAAGTCAGATATTCGTAATTTTAAAATAATAAGCAGCTTAGCAGTTAAGAATAATTCTATCCTTTTAGGTTATGCTAAACTATTAAAAAAAATTGTATAAGCGGTCATAGATACACCCAACGACTCAATCCTACAACAAGAGAATGCCCAGAGTGCCAGGAATCGAACAAAAAAGTTAAAACAAAAATTATAAAAACTCGCAAGGGTAATATTATTAGAAAACAATAAAATTTATACGACTTTAACAATTGTCATTTATTTTTCTTTTGAAAAAAAACTATATTACAGTTTAATAATATTTCCACTTGGAGTTAAGGAGTGATAAAACTTGAATCTAAATATAAATTAAACCATGTTTGGTTTTTCTTTTGATACAAAAGGTATATAAATCTTGGGAGTTTGTTGAGAGTTTGTCAATCATGTATAGTTGTGTTAATTGTATTTTATTTTGTATAAATGTGAATTTTTTTTTCTTGTTACCTGTGTTGCTGTTTGATTATTAAATCGAACTCATAAATCCGTGTGGAAAGCTAGTTGAAGCCTGACACGTGGCGGCAACAAAATGGAAGCATGGCCAACACGCTCAGTGTCTAGTTGCCAACTTCCCATTACCTAACTAACCCCCATCTTTCTTTCCACTCATCTTAAACGTGGAGAGTGAGGTCTATCACATTGTAACAACTAGTTCCTTACATCTATAAAGGGAACTAGCTCTTAGCATTTGATATCATCTGAAAGCACAGTGCTATTCTTTATCAACCTATAACTACGATCATTATCAATAAGAATCTTCACCAATTTCATCAGAGGGTGGACGTAAACCAAACCTACATTTCATTGGCTGGGAGAACCACCCTTATCAAAAATACGTGTGTTTTTCTTGCTCAATTATTTTTCTTGCGCTTATCCATAAATTCATGTGTGAGCAAATTTCTTGCCCAAAAGATTTATAGACCTTACAATTGGCACCATCTGTGGAAAATGAAGGTCTCTAATTATAAGCTTTTGGAAAAATCCATCTTCAAAACCACGAATTCCATCCTCAACCCAACCCAACCCAACCAAAAATGTCCCGTCATGATGATCATGATCCTTTTTCCCAAAAAGTGAATGAAAATAAAAACGTTGATCCTTCTAAGTCCAAAGATATAACCGTCCTAAATTCCTCCTACCATGATCAACCTAAGAAAGACAAAGAACCATGTGACTGCCCCCATGTGCTATTCTTTATCAACCTGTAACTACGATCATTATCAATAAGAATCTTCACCAATTTCATCAGAGGGTGGACGTAAACCAAACCTACATTTCATTGGTTGGGAGAACCACCCTTATCAAAAATTCGTGTGTTTTTCTTGCTTAATTATTTTTCTTGCGCTTATCCATAAATTCATGTGTGAGCAAATTTCTTGCCCAAAAGATTTATAGACCTTACAATTGGCACCATCTGTGGAAAACGAAGGTCTCTAATTATAAGCTTTTGGAAAAATCCATCTTCAAAACCACAAATCTCATCCTCAACCCAACCCAACCTAACCAAAAATGTCCCGTCATGATGATCATGATCCTTTTTCCCCAAAAGTGAATGAAAATAAAAACGTTGATCCTTCTAAGTCCAAAGATATAACCGTCCTAAATTCCTCCTACCATGATCCCAAGAAAGACAAAGAACCATGTGACTGCCCCCATTACCGAGCCACTACCAAAATTCGAGATGACGACCCTTCTAGACATATAACTTTAACACGACCATCCCATTCCCACCGAACTACCTAGGATGGCGATAGGGAGCTGGTTAAGCTCCTCCTAGAGGACAACCAATGGCTGCGGGATCCTGATTTAGATCTAGCCAAACGTCTCCCGGTTAGTTCGTCTAACTAGGAGGATCATGAGTCTTTCATTAGCCGCTCCCATAAGGGACAAAACAAAGTCAACAAGGATCTACCCCTACATACCCAGAAGGAGAAAGAATGGCATGGGGGCAATGTGAACAACTCAGAAAATAGCCAATACATGCTGATAATCAGGGCATTCAACTTCAGAAATTGGATTCCCAGATAATTAGTGCTTTTTTGCCAATTGGCCTGCCCTAAAGGACTGAACAAAACTCAAATACCTTAGGAAGAGGTTGATCAGCCGCCAATGCCCCAACTTAAATCTGACAAAAATCTCAGAAATTTTATTTAGGCGATATCGGAAAGGCAGAAGTAAAAACCGCGCTGGATTTAACTAGAAAAGCACTGGAAAGAGAAATACAATCACCATTTACAGCTTGAAAACCACCTTGAAAGTTTACCATACCGAAGAATTTGATTTATGACGGCAAATCCGATCCAGCCCATCATGTCCGAGCTTATGATCAAGCCATGACCTTGTGGGAGAGCCACGAATGCTTGTTATGTAGGTGTTTCGCCGCTAGTTTGGGCAAAACAACACTTAAATGGTACTATTAGCTCCCACCAGGCTTTACCGAAAATTACAAAAGCCTGAAGTAACTATTTTGTACCAGGTTTATAGCAAGCTCCCGACCACCGAAAGGTCTAATCGAGCTAATGGCCTTGTGACAGATATCCAAAGAATTACTCAAAGATTACTCCAAAAGGTACTGGGACCTTTATAATGAGATCAAATGAGATTGGCCCCAAGTTGTTAGAGCATCTTTTGGGAATGGGCTTATTCCAGACTCCCCACTCTATAATGATTTAATAATGGAGCAGTCAACCTCTATGGATAATCTCATATGCAGAACCGAAAAGCGTTCCAAAATGGAGGAAGATAAAATTCAAAGGGGATGCTGACCAGACGAGAGAAATCTGAGCTCCTCTAATGGGAAGAGGAAGACAGAAGGAGATCAGCAGAAAAAACAAGCTTCGAAAACTTCTTACAGAGGGGTTAATATCGTATTCACTGAGCCCATCTATAAGGTGATGAGCAAAATCAAAGACAAACTTGTTGACCTTGAAGGTCTTAATCTTATTTTGATAATAACAATAAATCAATCATGTGTAATTTAACATGTTTCTTGATATAAGTTTATAGCTCACTTACATGGAATATCAAGAATAGCATGATTGCTCAAATGAAGCATGACAAGGATCATTCAATCAATATCCGATCAAGTCAACAAAGCAATGGACTAAAAAGAGATCATTCTTATCACACACATGCTAGCAATTCATTTCATGAAGCACAAAAGATCAAGGAGCATATGCCAAAGCTTCAAGGGAAAAGCTTCAAGCGAAGAATTAATCTGAAGAAACAAATCGAAGCATTCGACGACTCACCTATTCGATAATTGAGTGTTTGCTTAGGATTAATGTAAAGTTTCTTAATTGATTGATTATATAGCTCAAATATGAACATACATCATTCTTAGATTGATCAAAACCAAGTTTGAATCAAAATCATTTCAAAACGTCATTCTTATAAAAACCGGTTTTGAAATAAATTCATATGAATGAATTTTGATACAAAAACAATTTTGGGAGTCTTAGAAACTTATTTGTAACACTCCCCAAGCATTAGAATCATTTTTGGAGTCATATTGCATAAAGTGAATTTTTGCAAAAACCTCTCACTGCCAGAGCAATGTAGTCGACTATATTAAAACCATGGTAGTCGACTAGATTGATCATGAGGGAGTCGACTACACTTGATAAATATAGTCGTTGGAGATTTCTTGCAAGCCTAGTTTTGGCCTTAAACCACCCCTAACTACCCCAAACGGCCATATTGCTTCTTGGACTATTTATATGACTTCTAAGACTCATTTTGCATACCTTGAATCATTCATATACTCTATTCTTCATCTATTTTCATCATTCAAAGATTCAAGAATTATTTTGATCAATCATTAATCATTTCAGCTATATCATCTTGATCAAATAGGATAACTCTAGTGTGAGCTTCAAATTGTATTCTTTACACACTTTAGAGAGTTATTGTAAATTGGTGTGAATCACCAAACAATTAGAATTCATTGTGAAAGGTAAATCTCATAAGAAAAACAAGAAGGTAAATTCTTGTTTAGTTTTTGTGAGAGGTAAATTTCACAAGGTTAGCAAGAGAAAGATTCTTGTGTAAATATTGTGGTCAAGAAATATTTGTAAAGAGTGTGTGAGAGGATACACTTGTAGTGGTTTGATTTTCACCCGGAAGAGGATTGATTTTAGTGGAAATTCTCGGGGAACTAACCGAGCGCGGACTATGATTTGGTAAACCAAAACCGTGAGGACAAAAAGTCTTGAGCTTCAAATTGGTTTAATCTTTCTAACTCAAGCTCCTTATTTGATTGCATTTATATTTATTGATTGCTCTTGGGATTGATTGCTTGATAGTTTATTTGCTTGCATTTTTTGATATACTTGTTTAGCTAGTTAAATTGCTTAAACTAATTGAAAAAGTTTTTAATTCCGCATTAAAGTTTTTAAACCCTATTCACCCCCCCTCTAGGGTTGAAATTCGACCAACAAAACTATTCTTCAAGTGGCTAAAGGCCAAGCCTTCAGACCCCAGTAGGAGGGACCCATACAAGTATTGCTCATACTATAAATATCATGGCCACTTGACCGAGAAGTGCAAATCCCTTACATTCTTCTTGGAGGACTTGGTTAAGAAGGGACATATTCAAGAGTTTGTAAAAGAAATAGGCGGACATAAAAAAAAAAAGCTAAACAAAAGAACCAACCCACCGACCTACGAACAGTTTGAGTCATTAATATGATTCATGGGGTTTTGGATTCTGTATCATTAACTTAAAAAAGGCATTAGGGGAAGCTGCAGGAAAGCAAAGATGTAATAGCATATTTCCCCCAAGTAATTAAGTCAATTTCGTCTGATTAGCGACCAAGAGACGGAGAAAGGGAACTCCAGCAATTGAGCTTCTCGAATAAAGATCTACAAGGCGTAGAGGTTCCTCATAATGATGCATTCTTTATAACCCTAAAAATTGCCACTTGGGATGTCAAGAGAGTCTTGATTGACCCAGGGAGCTCGTCTAAAATCATGTACCAACATCTTTACCGATCCCTTAATATCCCCCCCCCCCAAAAAAAAATATCATCCTAGTTAGCTATTCACTCTTTAGTTTTAGTATAGAAGCGGTTTGGCCAGTGGGGGGAGTCAGACTCCCAGTGCGTATAGGGTCCAGTACAAACCACCATTGAATTCTTGATAGTTAATATAAATGCTCCCTACAATGCGATCATGGGAAGGAACTATTTAGGGAAAATTTAAGCAGTGGCTTCACGATTCCATCATAAATTGAAATTCCCTTTGCCAGAAGGAATGGTAAGGAATAGTAGAGGTGAGGGGAAATCAAGAGCAAGCTCGGCTATGTTTTTACATGGTGGCCTCACTTAATAGGTTTATTTCAAAATGCTCGGACATGTGTCATCCCTTTTTTAAAGCCCTAAAGAGGGGTAAACAACTCAAGTGGATGGAAGAATACGATAAAGCACTAATGGACCTGAAAGAATATCTGACAAGTCCACCCACTCATCTCTATCCCAAAGCCACATGAACAGTTATACTTATATTTGTCAGCCTCATCTAAATCCATCAGCGCAGCCTTGGTCAGAGAAGAAGATGCGGTTTAGAAACTGATTAATTTATTGTGTTAGTAAATCTCTGGTGGGACCAGAACTTAATTAACTACACTTGGAAAAGCTAGTGTTTACATTGGTAATTGCCTCAAAAAAGCTTAGACATTATTTCGACGCCCAAGCAATTAAAGTTCTGACCTCCCACCCTATCGAGCTACTCTACGGAAGTCTGACCTTGCAAGGAAAATATAAAATGGTCCGTTGAGCTCAACAGATTCCACCTGGATTATGAACCTTGCACACAATCAAATTACATGTTCTCGCAGACTTCATTACTGAATTCCAGGATGATATAGCAACAGAAGCTGCCTTACCAGCTCTTCTACCTGGGGGTAAGAGCTAGCCAGCAGCTCAACAAAAGCAGAGGTGAACAAGCAGATGAAATAGCTCAAAATAAGGGAAAGTACATAACCAATATGGAGTATGCACATAAATAGCGCATCCAATCAAACTGGCGTAGGTGTGGGGGTAGTCTTATGGTCCCTAGAGGGAATGGTCCTTGAGTTAGCAGTTAGGTTGGGTTTCGAGGCATCCAATAATGAATCAGAGTACGAGGCTATTATTTTGGGTTTGATATGCCAAAAAATTGGTATATTATAACCCACTAATATATACTATAGAGAGCATATATTTTTATATTTTTTGTGTTTTTATTATTTTTCAGGTGCTTAGAATTAAGTGGAGAATATTGGCTTTTGAATGGAGTAATTCGGAGTTGAAACGAAAAAGTTATGGTGAAAAAAAATTTGGTGGGAGAAATAAAGGAGCAGCTTTTTGGGGTTGAAAGTAAATGAAGTGAGGTTAATTATCAAGGAGTTGTGTAGCTTAGTTAGCTCAAGTGAATATTCATAAGCTAGACCTGGGTTCCATTGTCTAGCTAATTAATATATTAAAATTTTAAAGCTTTGGGCCCATTTATCCTCAGAGGCCCGTTGGCAGCACATTGAATGGAGCAACCGGCCTGGCCAATTAAAAAGCTAGCCCATTTGCATATTAAAGCCAAGCCCATTAGGCAAAGAAAGCCCCAGAAGCTATTTTGTCAATTATAAAAACACAAAGCCTCAACACTCCTTTTGGAAGAATATTGTGCACGTTTATCAAGAGGAGAGTTGAAAATTTATTATATTATTTTTTTCCTCTTTGCCAAGCCCATTCTTTTCTTCTTAGTCTTTTGATTAATTTTTGGATGCTTTGCGGACTACTACAATTAATTCAAAATTATTTTCTTTCTTTAATTTATTTGCGCGTACCCAAGTAAGTACTCTATTTATTTATTTATGTATTCTTTAATTATGTATTGTGTTTCAATTACAAGCATGCTATGCTAGGTTATTTTCTAGGGTTGAGGATGAATGTATTTGATTTATTCTATTGCACGTATTCATGCTAATTGGCTCTACCAATTTAATATTTTAATGTTATAAACAGTTCTTCCTATTAGATGCCTATTTAAATTAATAAAAATAAAGTTGGATTTTCATTATTTTTTGTTGGATTCACCTTATGATTTGTTAAGAGCGGATATAGGGTGTGTTTTGACGGATATAGTGAGTGTTTTGATTTTATACATATGTTTGGCTGTGGAAGAATTAATAATTTAATTTTATAAATTAATTTAATTGATTTTATTTTCCGCACCTAATAGAGTCGAGAGATCAAATTAGTGCGAGACAAAGAATAGAGTTTATTGGGCATGAATATTAGGAACATGATATCAAATATATGACTCCGCCGCCTTAATATATTTTAATTCTTGTTTTTAGTTGATAAACCATCATTCCCAATTTTTTAGCTAGATTTAGGAATTAATTAGAATTAGTGAGTGAAATACGTACGTTCCATTCGTCAAGTCCTTAGAACTCGACCCCATTCTTGCCTAAGCTATACTAGTATCCGATTCGTGCACTTGCGAGTATATAAAACATCCACAATAGGTTTGAAAATAGTAAGGGCCTTGGGTGTTCAGAATCTCAAAATTAACTGCAGTTCATAACTTGTTGTCAATCAACTGACAATGAAATATTGCGCCAAGAATCAGAAAATAGAGGCCTATATGAAGATGGCCCAATAGTTGATGAAGACAAATCACCTCGGCATACATTGAAAGATTTCCCAGAACTAGTAATAGTCATGCAAATGCCTTAGCCACATAGGCGTCAGCTATAGACTCCAGGATAAAAAGAACCATTGATATAGAGTTCCTAGCCAAGCCCATCACATAATCTGAGCCCAGTTAGGTGATGTGCATTAACCTCGGCCCCAGTTGGATGGATCATATCATTGCTTACCTCAAGCAAACCACTATCCCCTCCGATAGCATGGAAGTACATAAAGTCAGACTCTAATCGGCTAGATATTGGATCTCTCTGGAAGGGGTCCTTTATAGAAGATAATTTTCAGGGGGATACTTCCAATGTGTCCACCCAGACAGGGTAGAGGATTTCTTATTCGAACTACATGAAGGAAGTTGTGGGAGCCATACTGGGGGCATATCCCTGGCCCACTGAGCCCGATCATAAGGGTATTGATGGCCTTACATGCACAGAGACATATTGGCATATGTGCAAAAATGCCAAAAATTCTCACATATCATCCGGTAGCCAGCCACAGACCTCCACCCTTTGACCAACCCCTGGCCCTTTGCTCAATGGGGACTGGATATCGTCGGTCCATTCCCAAAGTCAGAACGTAAAAAGTATATGCTCGTCATTATTGACTATTTCACTAAATGGATGGAAGTAGAACCTTTGACTAGAATTTGAGACCAGGATGTGAAGTCCTTCATGTGAAAGAATATTATTACTCTTTTTAGCATTCCTCGAACATTGATTATGGATAATGACACTCAGTTCAGAACCTCGAACATTAGGGAGTTTTATGATACATACAAAATCAAACAATCTTTTTCCTTTTCCAATTACCCTCAAGGTAACGGACAGGCGGAGCCTCAAATAAGGTAATACTGGACGGTTTGAAAAAAAGGCTCGACGAAGCAAAAAAAATGGGTAGAATAACTCCCCACTATTTTATG
This sequence comes from Lonicera japonica, assembly GCA_021464415.1. Classification (NCBI taxonomy): domain Eukaryota; kingdom Viridiplantae; phylum Streptophyta; class Magnoliopsida; order Dipsacales; family Caprifoliaceae; genus Lonicera; species Lonicera japonica. Next base: position 41,494,080 of record CM038471.1, read on the forward strand.
GACTTATAGAACAACTCCAAGAAAGTCTAGCGGATAAACGCCTTTTTTCATGACTTAGACACATAAGCTATCATTCTCCAGGAGGTCAGACTAACCTCCCTGAGAACCTCATGGGTGGAATTTGGGGGCAACTACTAGGCCCTTGAGAAGGCTTTAAGTGCGGTGGAAGAAAAACAGGAAGCAACCTTAATCCATCTAGCCTCATACCATCAAACTTTGATTCAGTAGAGAGAAAAGAACCTAAAGCTCATATGTTTCAAAGTGGGAGATCTAGTACTCAGAAAGGTTACTCTAAACACTACCAAGCCCACCGATAGAAATCTCAAACCCAACTGGGAAGACCCATATGTCATCATCTCCTCTAGTGGGACTGGGGCCTAATATTTGGAAGACATGGATGGAAAGTGTAACACCCCCGCCTTAATCTACATGATAGCACCTGTAATTAAGACCTGGAGTGTTACTAACCCATCTTAGATTAACTAAAATGGATGTAGGAGTATATTAGTAAACAAGAAAAATAATGCAACAAGTATATCATGTGATAAGTCAAACATGGAGTATATAATCGTGAGATAACCATCAAACATGCATATAATAATTATACAGGACCAACAGGGTGGAATAAAAAACATGTACAACTATTGGGCTAACCGTGGCTTCCGTTGGAAACATGTATACATGACAAAAACTATAGTATCAGAGCTTCTACTTTGTCCATGATCCCGTTGCCTCTTTGTCCTCTTGGGACTTGTGAGTACCTAAAATGTTTTGAAGAAAATCAGGGTGAGCTATTTGCTCAGTAGGGGAAATATAGAGCATGGTGTCTTCAAAATGAGTTTGTTAACGTATTTTCAAATCATACCATTGTTCAATAACGCAATCGTAAATCATTATCAACAAGTACATGGTATGCAAACATGCCAATGCAGGTTACCTCCCGTGTCAACCGTTTACCGTATGATAAAAAGCACAAATTGTAGAGATAATCTGTAGTCGCTAAATATAAGGCCATCACTATAAAAGAACCATGGGATCCACTGTCCCAATTTCATAGGAGCACATGTATCAACAATAGTCATAGTGCCTTGCTAATTGCCTAGGTTCTCGGGCTCCTCACCGGTGGCTTATAGGCTACCAAACGTTGTTCCCCCAGGGGTTTAGGGATTTTCAACCCAAGGGCACCGGGTCCTACTTATTTTTCCATCCCGGCAAGCACTATATGTTCACCCCAATAATCATTCCCCGAGAGACACAAGCTCTCCGAATCAATACGATATAATATCGGCTTTTCATGAAATAACTTGTCAAACCAGGAATCACGAATCCATCCAAGAATTTGCCATAAGAATTTTTGGCCTTCGGTTAACACAATATTGATGTATAACATGCAAAACGTGCTTTCAAACGTGCATAGTAAGCAATTTATGCCATGTACACAATAATAATCTTCATATCATATCCTTCGGTGTAAATAACTCATAAATAGTTCAATTACTTCAACAAATATCATCCATACAACCAAGATATATTTTATATAGTTCAAATAACACTTTATAACAAGTGTAGATGGCATATCTTGCCTTAAATCATGCATTTATAGCTTTATGATTTACAAAACCACATAAACTTTCTTATGTTTTCGCTCCCAACCAAACAGGAATCAAACACAACAATTTTAGAGTAATAAAGTCATATTATCATGTTTTAAAAGCAAGTAAACTCCTACCTCAAGTTATTAGCGAGAAGGAAGAGGAAAAGATGAAGATTCAGGCCTCTCCCCAAGCAATCCCTACGAAGGAAATGATGAATAGTGAAGAAGAAGTGGATTGGAGTGATTTGGAACCTTAATCTTCAATCGAGGGCGAAAAATAGGTAAAAATCGCTTAAGAACTCCTCTATTTCTCTTTTTAGTACTCTCTAGAGCCTTGTGGATATTTTTAGGTCGAAAATAGGAGAAAAATGGGATAAAATGCACTTAAAATGGGTTAAGTTGGTACATTGTTTTTGTATGGCGGACCGGTATGCTGAAAAAGGAGTATCGGTCCGCAGCGTAAATTTTTTAAGATTTTTAAATGCCAGACCGGTATGCCTAAAATCCTATACCGGTCTGCAGCCAAACTTTTTCCCAAATCTTATACGCCGGACTTGTATTCCAAAAACCCAATACCGGTTCGCAGGAAAACTTTTTGCCCTGCTACCCTGTTTTTGCTTTGGCCACAACTTCTCGCTCAGAACTCCGATTGAGATGATCTTTATGTCCCTGAAAAGGTAATTCAGAAATCTACCATTTTCAGAAGGAACATTTCTCTAAATTATGGATAGAAATTTTTTAGAATTACAAATTTCACACAATATTAATTTGATACAACATAATTAACATTAACATAAATACAGATTGTTACAGAAAGTCAATCCACAATCCATGGAATATGTCTAATATGAGGAAATATTACCACTAAAAAGATAGGTGTATCAGTTGTTTAGTTGTTGCCATTATAAATACTAAGTATCAATGAAATTTCCTTTTTGTCTCAGTAAGAATTATACTATCAAACTCGCGAAATTTTTCTAGTAAAAATGTTTAACTAGATGAGTGGACTGAGCTTAGGAAGCTTATTATTTATCAATTAAGTTAAAGTGTTTAACTTGTTACTGAGTGTGGGAAGCTTATTATTTATTAATTAAGTTAAAGTATTTAACTTGTCACCAAGCTTGGGAAGCTTATTATTTATCAATTAAGTTAGTGTTTAACTTGTCACCAAGCTTGAAAAGCTTAATCACCAGTTAAGTTTAATTGTTTAACTTGTTACTTCAACCGAGCTTGAAAGGTTTATTCACCAGTTAAGTTTAATTATTTAACTTGTGACCTCAACCGAGCTTAAGAAACTTATTTACTAGTTGAGTTAAAATTGTTTAACTTGTCATTATCGAGCTTGGGAAGTTCCGAATTTATCAAATCACATATCAAAACCAAATTAATCAACAAAATTAATTAGCAAAAAAAGGAACTTATAGTTTAGTACAAAAAGACAAGCCCAGAACAAAAATAAAAAAGAGGAGCCTAAATTAATTGGATAACAAGATCATGGTTAATGGTATCCTCTACATCATTTCCAATAGTGGTACCTCCAACATTACCACCATCATCGCCCTCAGCAATTGAGGCTTCATTCCCCTACTTATCACCAAAAACTGAAGAAGCCCCCTCATAAAAAACTTATCCTTCTTCTGCATCATCATATTTGAAATCAATAGGGACAGAAACTGGGTGCCTAAAAGCGCTAGTGGGGGGAACAAGGGCTTCGTTGAGGCCAAAGTCGTACCCGGCCTGGAAAATCTTATTCTTAATTTCCTTGATGGTGGCCATATTTTCATCCAAAAAGAGGTCATACCCCTTCTGCTAAGATTTTTCAAGCTCGTCCTCCCACTTCTCCAGAAGGTTGGTCTTCTCCTTCCTCAAACGCTCGACATCGTCCCTTAAGCTGGTGACCACCCCTAGCTGCTGGTTAAGCCCAGAGATGAGGCTAGCCGACTTGTCAAGCTCATTCTTCTTGGATTTGAGTTGGTCTTGAATGAGCTTCTTATCCTCTTCCAGCTTCTTTAAAGCTTCCACTTGGGTTCGGGTGAGGACTGCCTTCCTGTCATCTAGAACCATGAATTTTTGGGTAACCTACTGATGGAGACATAAATACATGATCGTTTGATATTGCGTATAGATTGAACAAAAAACTTTTGCTAAAACCCTATAAGAATAAAGGGATTTCACCTTTGTGGATCATGTAGAGGATCCATATGAGGAGACTAGGGTTTGAAAGCATCAAATTGCGATTTGGTCAAATTTTTTTGATTCTCGCTGGGCTGCGAAAATTAATTGTTTTCGCCACCGAAACGACTTCTGATCGTCCTAATTTTTTTCATTATAATAGTAACTTTATGTTCCGAACGACATATCCAAAAATCAGCCCGATCCAACGGTGAGATCAAAAGTTACGATTGATTTACGACTGCTGTGCTGAAAACCTAAAGATCTATCATATTCCTTCCGCCATCAAACCTTGCATCGAGTGTGGGCTACGGTATCACCAAGATTTTCTTTTCTCTCAATAGAACAAACTCTAACTCATGAGAATTATTGTTATTATGAGAAGAGACAAGGCCGGCGTATATATAAGGCTACGATAGGGACCTTAAGGAGAAATAAGTGTTTGGGCTTCTTATGGAAAGTTGGAATCCTAATTCTGGTATGAATTAGTTCCTTCCATAAATTATAATTCACACCACTAAAGAATTATAATTGCACTCTCGTCCTTATCTCAAAATTATATTTCGAGCTCCTTATTATTAAATACTTATTATTCTCCCAACGTTAAGATTACAGATAACCGTCATTTAAATTAAATTACTGACAATTATATTTAAATGACTTCTTAATCCTTGAGCCTACCACTTAACTTATTTGACATGTCGGATTAACATAATCCACCTGCAGGGTTTGACATGATCAAAACTTATAAGCTTCTCAAGGGGCTATCATCAATCCCTATACCGGGACGTGGATTCCGTCAATAACTAATATTCATCATACATATAGTGTCGTCATCCAATTCACGAAGATTATTGATCCATAAATGAATCTCACTCATATCGAGTCAAAACAACAAACACTACATATATATGTCTATTAATTATTTCAAGATTAAGAGCATAAGTAATCATAATAACCATGGGATTTTAAATTGTTTTATATAGTCAGTATAAAAATAATTAACCCAAACTGGTCCTATTCGATACACACAAAGTGTACTAGCACAACGAGTTAAAACTATACCGTTTCCTGTAGTTAAGATAAACTACTAAAACTTGTGCTACAATCCTACCGATGGGTGTCCAATTCCATCTAAGATTGTGAACCATTAAACTTATATTCCACAAGAACCGATGATATGATCTTCTGTGTGTAAGCTATACTCTACACACCAAATCATCTACTATATGGAATAACAGACATACATGCACAATATTTAAATAAATAATATAATGCAACCATTGCCCATAAAGATTCTCATTAAAATAGCAAAACCAAGTTAATAACATATCCAAACCAACAAGAAAATTATGGCTTTTAGTATATCACTCTAACAATCTCCCACTTAGACTCAAAGCCATGCAGCTATACATCTCACTCCCATTCCCTCAACGTGAGCACTCTATGTGTTTTCCCTTTTTATGAATCCTCGGCTCTTTCGAGTTCGAAACCGTTTCACTGTTATCAAAATAAAGTGAAATAGCTTATGACACTGAAGGTGCCACATCTAGATTCATATGGAAGTTCCTGAGCCAAACCGCTGCCTTAGCTGCTTCTAAAACAGCCACATATTCAACTTTCATGGTGGAGTCACCAATGTATGACTGCTTGATACTCCTCCAACTAATGACTCCACCTCTTAGAATAAACACATAACCTGAAGTTGGTTTTCTGGAATCTTAATTTCTGACTAAAAATCCTTGTCTGTTTATCCAACAGGTACTAGACTGTTTGCTTGGTAAACTGACATAAAATCTTGAGTCCTTTTAAGGTACTTAAGTATATGTTTTACCGCAGTCCAGTGTTCTTTCCCTGGATTAGACTGATATCTGCTAACCATACCAACGGTAAAGCAAATGTCTGGTCTAGTACACAATATAGCATAGAGGAGGTTTCCCACTGCCGAAGCATAAGGAACTCCTTTCATCCTCTCTATCTCATCATGTGTCTTATGACATTGATCTTGGATAGAGTGATTCCATACCTAAAAAAGGGAGAAACCCTTTCTTAGAATCTTGTATACTAACTCTGGCAAGAATTGTATCGACGTAAGTACTTTGGATAAGCCCAACATCCTATTTTTTCAATCTCGCATAAGCTTAATACCAAGGATGTGACTGGCTTCTCCTAAGCCTTTCATATCGAACTGACTTGTTAACCATACCCATCACTGAAGATAATATTCACAAATCGCTTCTAATAAGTAAGATATTATCCACATACAATACCTGGAATACCACCGCGCTTTCGTTGCGCCTTTTGTACACACAAGACTCATCCGAATATTGATCAAAATCAAAAGATTTGATTGCATGGTCAAAACAGATGTTCCAAGATCTAGACACTTGCTCAAGCCCATAAATGGGCTTCTTGAGCTTGCACAACACGTGCTCTTGGCCCTTTGCTATGAATCCTCCTGGTTGCATCATATAGATGCTTTTATCAAGACTTTCATTAAGGAAACCTGTCTTGACATCCACTTGCCAAATCTCATAATCAAGATGAGCCGCAATGGATAAGAGAATCCGAATAGACTTTGGCATGGCTACCAGCAAAAAGGTTTCATCATAATCGATCCCCTTCTTTCTGAGTGATCCCTTTTAGCAACAAGCCTTGATTTAAGCCCGTCTAATCCTCTCTATCTCTTATATACTCACTTACATCCGATAGGTTTTATCCCTTCGGGTGGTTTTACAAGATCCCAGATTTTGTTAGAGTACATGGACTCTATTTCAGATTTCATAACCCTTTGCCATTTTCTGTATCTTTATCTTGAATGGTTCGTTTCTTATTCATCAGGGACCTTGTCACAAGACTCTCCCAAGAACATAAAACGACCAGGTTGACGAACAACCCTCCCACTACGACGAGGCACTACTTGTGTTTGTGTACATTGTGCAAATATTGAACATACTAATTCACTATCCATACGTTGTGTTGGTTCAAGAACCTACGTATTAGTGATTTGTTCAAGATGTGCACAAGTATTGACAATCCTCCCACTACGACGAGGTAATGGAATGTCGATATCCATTTACTGTGGTATTTCCTCTTGTACTAAAGGTATAGATGAATTGTGCCCTGTTTTTCTCTCCCCTCATTTTCACTACAACAACACTACTCTTGGGCTTATGGTCTATGATATAATCCTCTTCTAAGAATCTGGCATTGATAACAATAACCATACATTCTCGAGGATTATAAAATAAACCACCCTTGGTTCCTTTTGGATACGCAACAAAGAAATACACTTATATTTTTTATTCCAATAAATCCGCATTACCTTTCAGCACATGTGCTGGACTACCCCATATCCGAATATGCCGCAAACTAGGCTTACGCCCAGTTTGCAATTCTATGGTTATAGTAGGTACTGACTTTGATGGTACTAAGTTCAAAATATATACAGCTATTTCTAAAGCATATCCCCAAAAAGAAAAAGGTAGATCTGAATAACTCATCATAGATCTTACCATTTCTATAAGAGTCTTATACCTTCTTTCTACTACACCATCATGCTGTGGCATTCCTGGTGCAGACAACTGGGATGTAATCCCATTCTCTAATAAGTATTCCTTGAACTCTCCCAAGAGGTATTCACCACCACGATCTGATCGTAGTGACTTGATACATTTTCCTAGACGCTTCTCCGTTTCTGTCTTGAATTCTTTGAATTTCTCAAAGACTTCAGACTTACGTCGCATTAAGTAAATGTATCTATACTTTAAATAATCATCTACAAATGTGATGAAATACTCAAAGCCTCCTCTAGTCTGGACATTCATGTGACCATACAAATTTAGAGTCAACCAGTTTTAACTGTTCTTTAGCGCTATAGCCTTTTGCCGAGAATGATCTCTTAGTCATTTTACCTTCTAAACAGGATTCATAAACTGGAAGTGCCTCCACTTCCAATGAACCTAATGGTCCATTTTCAACCAGTTTTTGAATTCTTTTTAGATTAATATGACCAAAGTGTAAGTGCCAAAGATACATTTGGTTCATTTTGAAGGTTCCTTTTTCTTAATTGGTAAACTATTAATGCTATTCAATTCACTCAGTTGTAGTACTGACAAGTCAGGATTAATAATGTAAAAATCAATCACTAATGTACTAGAACAAACAAACTATTTATTTTTTCTAATGATAACTGATTTATCATTAAAATAAACAAAATATTTGTCCTCAACCAATCTAGAAATAGAAATCAAATTCCTTCTAATGGAAGATACATATAGATATTCCTTAATCATTAATATCCTATTCTGTCTAGACTGAAGATAAATATCTTCTACTACAACTGTTGCCACATTCGTAGCTGCCCATATGTAAATTTTCTCTATTTTTAAGTTGTCTGGTTTCCTGGAACCCCTGCAGAGTATTGCAGACATGATTAGTGGCTCCCGAATCTACACACCAGGTACTGGTAGATCGAACCACTAAACAAGATACAACAACAAATAGATGACATTTACATATGTTGTTATAACGGTTTAGGAAACAGGGACAATCTTTCTTCAAATGCACTTTCTACTGACAGTGAAAACACTGGCCCATAGGCTTTTTCACTCCTCCTAGAGGTTCAGCGACTGCTGCATGCACTGCTCCTTGTGGGACTGCAGCTTATGCATTCTTCTTATTCCTTTCTTGCTTTTGAGCATAGAAGTTGAAGCTTTCTCAGTCACTAGAGTACTAGCCAGCTTACCAAGGAGTTCTTTAGCTGCTTGGAATTCTTTAAGAAGTTCCAACAATGAATAAAGCTTATTCATGTTGTAATTCTGTCGGAATGCCTTAAATAAGTCCAGCAGCGACTGGAGAATGATATCGACCTGAGTTTCCCCATCGATTTCAGCTCCAAAGATCTCTTAATTCATTCAGAAGACCGATCATCTTCAAAACAAGATCCTTAACTCGGGTTCCTTTAGCAATAGTCGTGTTCATGAGGTCTTTCATCGAAACCTACTTTGCGGCATGGTCCTGATCCCCAAAAATATCTTTGAGATTCAACATTATGTCGTAGGCGGTGGCAAAAGACTAATGCTAATGTTGTAGCACATTTGACAAAAATGCCAGAATGTAAAACCACGCCATCTCATCAGTTTTTTTCCACCTCCGGCAAGCCTGGGTTTCCTCATCGGTCTCCCCCTTACCAGGTTTTGCTAGACAAGACTCAGTGAGCACAAACTTGTACTCTTTAACAGTAAGCACAATGTTCAAGTTTCCTTTTTTCAGTCAATATAATTAAGTCCAATCAATTTGTTTTAATTGAGACTAATTAAAAGTGGAAAAAGTTTGCCATTTTAAAACTAGAGAATCACATACAAATTATGATGGACAATAATAACTTTGAACAAATATTTTAAATATGGTACCCTCTACCATTTCAAAAAGCGTTCGCCAGCAGCCTAAGACTTTGAACAATATGCCCCGTTAGTGAGGTCATCTATTATTCATTATTTCTTAAACAGATGAAAACCTATTAAATTTTACTATCTAGACAATGCCTTATTGTCAAGCAATACATACTATCTAGACAATCCTTTATTGTCAAGTAAAATTTAAATAGCTGACTTCCTTTGGTCCTACAAATAATAGTAGAGACTTAGTTGGAGAGCATACTATTATTTATATCTAAATGTATACCATCATTTAATTTAGTCCAATGATTCTGCAATTTATTCTCTCGATATGGAGGTGAGCACTAAAACCCACACGAAAAATAAATCACATCATTTAAAATTATCAGTTAGTGAAATTTGTACAATGATTCCGCAATCTATTCTTTTCGATATGGAGGTGAGCACTATAACACACACGAAGAATAAATTACATCATCTACAAACTAATGATGGAGACCGTGGGATTTTTATGTGAAAAAATCCCTCACCCACTTAGTATTTAAAACATTATTTTCTAAGGGTTAAGAAAATTTTATATTAAATTCTAGTCAACTAAAATACAAGGGTATGAAATATAAAAGACATGTGTAATAAAATTATTTTAATGCTTTTTTTTAAAAAAAACTTATATTTTTCAATTACGCAAAATTTATATTTATATACCCTTTTTTAATTTGACAAGAACGAAATATAAAATAAAAGATGATCTAGGTATGGTCATGTATCCATGTTGTCCAAAATTATAAGAAAACCTAATAATTAAACACATATGACCAACACACAATCACACAAAGCATTAAACCATTCAATAATAAGAATAATTAAATCCTTGCTATTATGGTTCAAGCTTCATCATCCCTAGTCCGTTGAAAATCTGTCACGACCTATGTCGCCACTTCATTGACTATGTCGGGAATCAACCTTGGTGGAAACGCCTTCTTCAACATTCTTTGTTAAAGAAACTGCAATCTTAGATACAAAGGTCCTATGCCTCCATTTAAGGAGTTCACACATAAACTATTATATCTAAACTGTAAATAAAATTACATAGATCCTATGCCTCCTTTTAAGGAGTTCACAAATCTGATCTAAATTTAATTTACAACCATGAATAAAACTCAAATCATCACGCACATTAAAATTAACCACGAATAAAAACATCGTGGGATCCAATCACATAAAACATAATTATGTGACCATAATAGCAGGACAAGAACACTGCAAAACAAGGGTTAGCGAGTTCTACGTTCTATCCAACAACAACATGCATGAATAGATTTAACAGGACAACATGGCTAGTTCAATCCGTACGCAGTATCAAAGAAAACCAATCGCTCTGATACCAATTAATGGAGACATAAATACAGGATCGTTTGTTATTGCGTATAGATTGAACAAAAAATTTTTGCTAAAACCCTATAAGAATAAAGGGATTTCACCTTTGTGGATCATGTAGAGGATCCATATGAGGAGACTAGGGTTTGAAAGCATCAAATTGCGATTTGGTCAGATTTTTTTGATTCTCGCTGGGCTGCGAAAATTAATTGTTTTCACCACCGAAACGACTTCTGATCATCCTGATTTTTCGCGTTATAATAGTAACTTTATGTTCCGAACGACATATCCAAAAATCAGCCCGATCCAACGGTGAGATCAAAAGTTACGATTGATTTACGACTGCTGTGCTGAAAACCTAAAGATCTTCTATCATATTCCTTCCGCCATCAAACCTTGCACCGAGTGTGGGCTACGGTATCACCAAGATTTTCTCCTCTCTCAATAGAACAAACCCTAACTCATGAGAATTATTGTTATTATGAGAAGAGACAAGGCCGGCGTATATATAAGGTTACGATAGGGACCTTAAGGAGAAATAAGTGTTTGGGCTTCCTATGGAAAGTTGGAATCCTAATTCTGGTATGAATTAGTTCCTTCCATAAATTATAATTCACACCACTAAAGAATTATAATTTGCACTCCCGTCCTTATCTCAAAATTATATTTCGAGCTCCTTATTATTAAATACTTATTATTCTCCCCACGTTAAGATTACAGATAACCGTTATTTAAATTAAATTACTGACAATTATATTTAAATGACTTCTTAATCCTTGAGCCTACCACTTAACTTATTTGACATGTCGGATTAACATAATCCACCTGCAGGGTTTGACATGATCAAAACTTATAAGCTTCTCAAGGGGCTATGATCAATCCCTATACCGGGACGTGGATTCCGTCAATAACTAATATTCATCATACATATAGTGTCGTCATCCAATTCACGAAGATTATTGATCCATAAATGAATCTCACTCATATCGAGTCAAAACAACAAACACTACATATATATGTCTATTAATTATTTCAAGATTAAGAGCATAAGTAATCATAATAACCATTGGATTTTAAATTGTTTTATATAGTCAGTATAAAAATAATTAACCCAAACTGGTCCTATTCGATACACACAAAGTGTACTAGCACAACGAGTTAAAACTATACTATTTCCTGTAGTTAAGATAAACTACTAAAACTTATGCTACAATCCTACCGATGGGTGTCCAATTCCATCTAAGACTGTGAACCATTAAACTTATATTCCACAAGAACCGATGATATGATCTTCTGTGTGTAAGCTATACTCTACACACCAAATCATCTACTATATGGAATAACAGACATACATGCACAATATTTAAATAAATAATATTATGCAACCATTGCCCATAAAGATTCTCATTAAAATAGCAAAACCAAGTTAATAACATATCCAAACCAACAAGAAAATTATGGCTTTTAGTATATCACTCTAACACCTACCAGATATAAAGCAGGATTACCATAAAAATAGGAGTTAATGGAGGCATTAAACAAAGATAATAATAGCAGTGGAAAATACAGAGTATAAGCTTGATAGCTTACTTTCAATAGGTCTTGGAGGGCCTCGTTCCTCAATTGAACAGTGGAAACCTGGGCATGCTCATCCACGTCCTCAATTTTTGTGATCCTATACATTATAATGGTCGCAACGGACGCAGACTTGTAGAGGGAATCCGACTCCCTCAAAGTCCTGTCATGGTAACGGAAGGTCGGACACCACTCAGGATCTGGTTCAACTTGTGTTTGCTCAACCACCGTGGGTTGAGTCCTTTCAGGTTGGTTGAGTTGTTCGTTGATTAAATCTCGGCCGACTGGACTATATCCGAGCAAATTGTGGGCAGCCCGGGGATGGTTCTCTATCTGAGCTCCCCTGACTCCGTTATAATTAATAATCGAATTGATGGAGTCCCAATCTACCACCTTCTTGCTCGGCCGTCTGGGGAAAACTGCAGAAAAATGAAAAAGAAGTCAGCAATCAATATGGTAACATAAAAGAGCAAAAGACACCAATTCAAATGCAGCCATGATCCCTACCAACGTTTCTGCTCATACGCCTCCTAATTTTTACAAAGTCTCCTGACAATGCCCTAAAAGAGCAAGTTGATATACCCAAGTGCAGGCGGTCAAATTTTAGTATACTTGAAAAAATCTAAGGCTGAACCACAGGGAATACAAGAAAATTTCTCTAGCTATCTCTCTCTAAAATCTTGTGCAAATATAATCCTAGGGTGCAATCAAGTTATCTACCAAAAAGGCTTCCTAATGCATTAAGGGTGTAAACCAACGCACAATTAAAACGATGGGAAACAGTCTAGTCCAAGTAATCCAAACTGTGATTCAGTTCCTAGATCTAACCATCCAATTATATTGCTACTACAAGTATATGATAGCCCATGCATGAAAAATTCTATATAGACTAGCTTTGAGCAATAGAATTCGACAGTGAAGCTTTTGACTTTGAAAAAGCGTAGTATTGCTAATGCGTGCAAGTTAATTAAACTTCTCTAGCTTAACACTTATAAAGTTTAAACATGATTCAACGTAAATCCATCTAAAAAGAATGCCAAAAGTATATGTGAATAAATAACTACGCCAAATCAGCCAATTCACATAAGCAACTAATTAGAGGATAAAAATCGTCCTCAAATTAGCCACATTAATGCAAAAAATGAATAACGTTTATACGGTTCTTAATCAACCACTTATGAAAACATGTTTTTAACGCATGCAAAGATAAGAAAATAGTCATACATTCAATAAATGAATAACCAATGCATATTTAAACCTAGATTGGATTACATTCAAAGATTAATTATGCATTTTTCTCTACGGGCAATTCTCAGATTTGAAAAACTTTTAGAATTTTGCAATTCCAATTTAATACGAAAATTTTACAACTAAAACAGGCTTCTTATGATATGAATCACATATGGATAGCTGAACTATTTGAATACAAAACAAGAATCAAGCATAAATTGACGAAAAATCAACTAGACCTATAAACCATATAACCAGCCCAAAAAACGTGAGTTTAAGGTTGATTCTAAAATATATAACATCGAAACTAACTAATCTATGAATATCAAAGCAAACAAACAAATAAAATCAATTAAATTTAAAGAAAACAGAAAACTGGGTTTACCCAGTACGCGATTAAGACTTGAATTAAAAACTGAATTGAATGTTGATTACAGCGATGTTCCAGCCTCAAAAGATTATAAATAAACTAACCTAACAATTTTTTTAAGAAATTAAAGAAAGAAACTCTTAAGTTCAATCTTCAGATGTAGTGCAAAAGCTCCCAAGAAAGTCAGGGTACTCTCAGCCTCTCTGTTAATCGATTCTAAATTGTTGCGTACCCTAAAATATGAGATATATGACCTTTTATATAGTACACACGTGTCTCAAGTCGTGACTTGACTAACCCTTGAAGAAAGGGGCTGAAAAGAGCTAAATATCGAAAATGGGCCAAAATTAGGGGTGGGGATCAATCCTCATTATTTTTATTTTCTTTTTCTTTTAGCTGCTTCTTCTTTTGCTTATAACTTTTTGCTCTGAACTCTGATTGATGCAGCATTTTCTCCTACGCGTAGGGAATTTAAAGCTCTACAACTTTTATTTATAGAGATTTCTTCAAATTCTCAATGGATAAAAACTTTGATCAGTTACAACTTCGGGCTTTTTACGGCAGTTCTCGATTTTGCTCGAAAACTTCTGGAATCGATTCGATTAAGCTTCTTTTCTCTTGGAATCACTCTTGGACACTTTCATTCACTTCATTCATGCTTGGGGACTTGTTTTCCTCTTCTTGTTAGTGCTCTGGGGGTAGTTTGTGGACTTTTCCTCGCCTCGGGCCTCGAAATGGATATTGACTTCTTCTTTGAGTCTTTTTCTTACACTTTTTCGCATTCAACCTTCTTTCTTACATCCAACCTCGGTTACTTGACAACTTTAGGCTTGCAAAATAGCTTAATAACACAAAAATACAATACAGTGCCTTCTATTAACGTTTAAACTAAATTTACGTGCAATTTCCAGTTTTAGATAGTAACTAGAAGCTAATTGAGCCTTGTTTAAGAGATTAGAAATGAAATTTCTAGGCTCAATTATTCCCATTTTCCTATGAACCTCAAATGACCACCATACTCTCATAATACCCATTTTCAAATTTTGTTAAACCCCTAACCAAATCTGGAACCCCAACTCGAGCTCTAAAGTAGTATCCTGAATTATCCTTAGGGAAATGGCAAAGGGAGTAACACCAAAATATCTCCCTATAAGTTAAACTCACACCCAACAACTTGTTCAAATTAGAACAACCCAGAATTACCCTCACCCAATTCGGACTTAGTTGGCACAAGGCCACATTACACCGCCTTAAAACCTCGTAAAGAAAGTAGTCTAGATGCAATTTTAGCCCTGCTTGCTCAAACAAAAGGGTGTAAATATCAATTTTCTCATCCCTAAGGTCGATGGTGGGTTCCTCTCGCACTTTTGGAAGCCTCACTGCACATCCATCTGGGACAAATCGATGGGAGAAAACTACAAGTTTTGCGTCCCCATAAATTATATATCTGGCCATGTTTAGGAAATTTTTCTTTATATTTATGCCCCAACGCTCATATTTGAATGCAATAATCAAAATCAA
Organism: Lonicera japonica; assembly: GCA_021464415.1. Lineage (NCBI taxonomy): Eukaryota > Viridiplantae > Streptophyta > Magnoliopsida > Dipsacales > Caprifoliaceae > Lonicera > Lonicera japonica. The sequence continues at coordinate 41,509,318 of CM038471.1, forward strand.
AGCATAGTAAGGGAAGAGGGCTTACAGTTGTGGAAATATGTGTTCTTTGGAACACGGGTTGTAGATTTCAATTTGGAAACTTGTTTTTCTCTCGCGCATGAAGGAAGGAGAACAAAGTTTTTGGTTTCTCGGATTCAAAAATAAAAGAAGAACGTGGAGGAGAAAAGAATGAGACAAAGGGTTTTTTGTCAAAATGGCATTTAATGCAAGTCATTATGTCTTCCCGCCAGCTTTTTTAAGTTCAGACCAATTGCAGGGCACCACATGGCGTAGTGGGCCATGTATATTAGGCACAAATGTCCGACCTCGAAGAATAAACCGAGCTCAAACACTTAGGGGGCAAGTGAAGGGCATAAATGTATTCTGCCCAAGCTCCATGTACATGCGAGAACCGAACTCCCTGTCATTATTCAAGCTCATTATAAACAATATGGAATGCCAGCCAAAGCCTGACATGTGGCGGCAGCAAAATGGAAACATGGCAAACACGCCCAGTGGCTAATTGTTAACTTCTCATTACCCAACTAACCCCTATCTTTCTCTCCACTCCCCATCAAACGTGGAAAGTAAGGTTTATCATATTGTAATAGCTAGTTCCTTGCATCTATAAAAGGAACTAGCACTTAGCATTTAACATCATCTGAAAACACAGTGCTATTCTTTATTAACATGTAACTACGACCATTATCAATAAGAATCTTCACCAATTTCAACAGAGGGTTGACATAAACCAGACCTACCATTCATTGGCTGGGAGAACCACTTTATCAAAAATCCATGTGTTCTTCCTGCTCAATTGTTTTTCTTGCACTTATCCATAAATTCGTGTGTGAGCAACATTTCTCGCCCAAAATATTTGTTGATCTTACACCTTTTATGCTTTAAGAATATAAAAATGTTAATGCTAAGACTTAAATTCATAATCTAAATTATTCATGGGCGGACCTACTATTTGAGATTGGAGGGGTGCGATATTTTTTTTTTTCATATTAATAAAACAAAGGGCAAATTATAATCAAATCTCAAAACCAATATTTAATTATTCACAAACTAAATCTTAATATTAAAACTAATAATCTTACTTGAATGAGAAATTATATTAAATTTGAATATTTTTTCCTTTTTAAGTCTAAGCACTTTTGTTAAAAAAAAGAAGAATGAGGATCTAAGCACTTTTTTAAAAAAATTACAAAAATTATTTGTTATAGAATTTGAACCATGATTTAGAAAATATTTATCTCATCCTTAACCATCAAACCAACCTTCCTTGTTATTCAACATTTATATTTAAATTATATATCTTAGTAACTCACACATTACATATACAAATAAACTAAAATCAAATCAAATCTGCCCATGAAAGTATTGAAAAGTTTATAATATCACGGCCTGATTAAATGCAATTATATAATTTAAAATAAAAAAAATTATTAAATATAATATTACACATGCATCGTTACCGCGATAAATTGGTTCTAAGGTTAGTAGACCGCACTCTTTAGGAGACTAGGGGCAGCGAAAGGAGAGTGGGGAGTTACACAAGAGAATTGGTAACACGCGCTCTGCGATAGGATGTGAGAGTGGGAGTGTCATGAATGGGATGTTTAGGGACTTGATAGCTGTTAATAGTATGAGTGTGAGGAATGTGTGAGACCTATGAGGTGAGTGTGAAGAATGTGTAAGAGCTGTGAGGAATGTGTGACAAGGAGAGTGTGAGCTAATTGCTATAGATGGATGATGATGTATGGAGTTGAGATTATGCAAAAATGATATGAAAATTTGTATTTCTTTTTCTCTCTGCGTTTCCTTTTTCTGCTTCTTCTTCTGTCTAAATTCATTTCTAGACCTCTTTTTCACCTCTAAATTCTCTCTTACTCTATAATTTATGTTCATTCTACCCGGTTTCTCTATATTCTTTCTAATAGTTTAAATTAGTAACCCAATTCACTTCACCAACCACGAGCATACACGTGGCCCTCCGCGTCAGCGACTTGACCTGTCACAGTAGGAGGATCTCAAAGGAGCTATGTTCAAGTACCACAGGGAGATCGGATCTCTTTGTGATTTGGGCATCTAGTCTAAGGATCATTTTCGTTCAACTAAAGACGGAGCTTGAATGCTAGAGCTCTCTCGCTGACCGTTGTGTCAGATTATGTGCAGGAATGGGTGACTGCTACCAACTCCGCCAGTATTGCAGAACCTCCCTTAATGGCATTAAATGCATACCCACTGCATTTAATGAGCCGGAATCCGTGGGAAGGCAAGGTTAGAGTTGATGGGAGTGGGGATAGCCTTGACCTGCTCCATAGAGCTCCCCCACACGTCTCCTCTGTCTCATATATTTAAAAGAAGCATTTACTTCTTTCAACAACCAAGAATTAACCAACCGCAAGAGAGAATTCAGCATTCAAGTAGCCTACAGTGAGTAACCAAAAGAGATAGAGAGAAATATAACTACAGAGCACACATCAGAGCTCCTAACACAGGGAAGTTAGAACTCGTGTAGCTCAAGTATACTCTTATTTTAATTTTGTGATGATAGAATAGCTAGAGAGGGACTTTGTGAGTTTGTAACAGCCACTCGGTTATTTGAATACAAAGCAAACCGAGTATATCTTTGACTCCTTTAGCTCGTTGTATTCATTATCTCAATCATTCGATCTAATCATTTAACTGTTTGGTCTAAATTACTTCTATCTAGTTTTACGCACCAACAGTTTGGTGCAGTCTGTGAGAAAGACAGTTTCTCAAGTCACATACACTTCCCTTCAAATGAAAAACAAGTCCAAAAACCGCCATGTCTTCAGGACAAACTCAGCCAGACCCTCTAATGGCACTGAGAGAACAGCAAGTTGCCCTTCAAGTCCAAATTAATAGGCTCATGGCCCAGAGAGAGAAACCCTCAGCCAGCTCGAGAGACAGGTCAGCTTTGACCTCTGTGTCTGCCTCTACTCACTTAGTTCCTACGCGAGTCCCAGCTATACAAAGGTTTGGAGACTGTCGCAGAGAATCTAGAGAGAGCTGTAGCAGAACCAGTGAGTTTGAATCTGATTGATCCAACTCTATGAGAGAGTCCTCATTTGAAGAGGTTTCAGCCAGACTTCCTTCACCACCGGTGAGGAACCCACGGGTGAATGTGATATGCAAAGAATGTTCTAAAAGAACCACTTAGCATTAAAGCTGAAATAGATGAGCTCGACCTCCTCTTCCTCCAGTACCAGAACCTGAATAAGAAGCAGACGTCATACCTCGAGGGTTTGTGTTCGATAGAATATCCCACAAGGGATCCGTGGAAGAGATTGAAAATAGGCTTAAGTCAGAGATGAGAACTCACATGGCCGAAATGATGAAGACAATGGGCCATCTAGAAGGGAGCTCGGCTGCAGCTCTTGTGAAAGACTCTAAATTTCCATTTGCAGAGCACATTCAGAGCTACCTGGTCCCAGAGAAGTTCAAGCTCCCGACGTTGGAGTCATATGACGGAACCATAGACCCAGTAGACCACTAAAAGTAGTATGGGAATATAATGGGGCTTCAGAATGTTCCAAATGGTATCGTGTGTAGGGCGTTCGTTACAAACTCTCAAAGGTGCGGCCAGAATGTGGTGCAACAGTCTTCTCCCTGGATCGATAGAAGGAGCTCCGAACCAGGTTTGTTTCCCACTTCTTTGGAACTAGGAAACAATCCAAATCTTCCACTTACCTCTTCACTATCAAACAAAGATCAACAGAAAGCCTGAATGACTGTGCTTGCCGATTCAATCAGGAAAGCCTTAAAGTCACCGACCTCAATCAGGGGGTGGTAGTGGCAGCCTTCATGGAAGAGGTGAAATCCTCTTATTGCTTAATGAATTTAGCAAGTATGGGCCCTAAAACTATGTCCAAGCTCCTAGACGAAGTTAACAAGCAGATTATCGTGGAAGAAGCTCTACAGGAGTGTGCCTTGTCAGGCCTCTCGGCTCTCATACCCTCCTTCAAGCGCTAAAGGGGACACGGTCCATCCCACGGCCAAGAGAGAATGGGCAAAAAGGAATCAAACAAGTCTGAATTAAGCGAAGGTAAGGCTCGCCAGCAGTTCACTAATTTGACAACTCCTTTGGGTGAGGTCTATGCCCAACTAAATCCAAAGCAGCTCTTAAAGTCTAGAAAAATGAAGACTTCAGAAAAGAAGAGAGATACGACATACCATAAGGATCATGGCCATGAGACCGATGACTGTTGAAAATTAAAAGAAGAGATCAAGAAAATCACCCAGCAAGAGCAACGCCGTCAATATGTAGACAAGAAAAAGAAAGTTCCCCCAAAAGTTAAAGGAAAGGAACAGACAAATGAGATCTACATGATTGAGGGGGGCTCATCTTTCTCGGATAACAGCAACAGGTCCAGAAAGGCCTACATCAGATAGGCCAAGTCCTCGAGCTCAGGGGCAGAGTTCCTTAGGTTCAGGCCTACAAAGATGGTGAAGTATGACGTCGCAGAGATCACCTTTACAGACGAAGACATGAGTGAAATAGAGTTCCCGCATGATAATCCTCTAGTGGTAACAGTTATGGTGGGCAATCACAATGTCCATTGAATCCTCATAGATACTGGAGCCACATTTAACCTCTTGTACTACAGCACTTTCAAAGCCATGGGCGTCACTATTGAGCACCTGACCCCATCAACAGTGACGTTGGTTGGTTTTTCAAGAAAGAAGGCCAAATCCTTGAGAATCATCAAGCTCGCTGTGATTCTAGGAACAACCCCAAAGCATGTCACTATCATTGCAGAGTTCCTAATACTAGACAAAGCCCCTAATATAATGCTATCCTAGGCAGGGGCACTCTTAACGAGATCAAAACTGCCATATCCACTTGCAGTTTAACCATAAGGTTCCCAACCCCCCAAAGAGTCAGGAAAGTCAAAGGAAATCAAGTGGAAGCCAGATACTTCCACTTCGGAGCTCTGAAGGAAGTCAGAACCACAAGTATTATGATCGTAGAGCTCGAAGCTACGGTCGCGACGGAGTTGGTAAACGCAGAGGGTCTTAGTGATTCGGATGGATCGGAGATCGACAATTTGGATCCTCGAGACGAAGAAAATGAGCTCAGAGGCAAGCCAGTTGAAGACTTAGAGGACTTACTTTTGAACCCCTTGTAGCCTGATAGGGTGTTAAAAATCAACAATTAACTCAATTCAGAGGTCAAAGAGGAGTTGTCCTAATACCTAAGTGCTAATTCTGATATATTTGCGTGGTCCCATAATAACATGAAAGGGCTTAATCTGGAGGTCATGGTACATAGGCTCAATGTTGACCCAACTTTTAAGCCTTTAAGACAAAAGAAAATAAACTTTGTAGCAAAGAGGAACTTGGCTGCTAAAGATGAGGTTCAAAAGCTGCTCCAAGTTAGTTTCATTCGGGAAGTCCGCTACCCAATGTGGCTTTCTAATGTTGTGTTCGTGAAGAAGCACAGTAGGAAGTGGAGAATATGCGTAAATTTCAAAGAATTCAACAAGGCCTGCCCAAAAGATAGTTTTCCACTCCCAACGATAGATCAGCTCGTAAATGCAACCACTGGCCATGAGATGTTAAGCTTCATGGATGCCTACTCTAGCTATAATCAAGTCACAATGGCCCCCCTAAGGACGAAGAAAATACCTATTTTATTACCAATTAAGGGATCTACTGCTACAAGGCCATGCCGTTTTGTGTAAGGAATGCCGGAGCTACTTATCAGATGGTCATGAACACTTTGTTTAAGGGTCAAATAAGCAAAAATATGAAGGTCTATGTTGACGACATACTATTCTAAAGCCTTAAAGCCTCCAGCCACGTAACAGGCCTCAATGAAGCCTTTGTCATACTCAGATAAAATTGTATGTCTCTCAACCCAACGAAATGCGCATTCAGAGTAAAAGGAGAAATTTTTTTTGGGTTCATGGTAACACAAAAGGGGATTGAAGCTAACCCCAAGAAGATTTGAGTTCTAATCGACATAAGGTCCCCGAACAAGCCGAAAGAGGTCCAGAGTTTAGCTAGAAGGGTGACAACTCTAAATAGGTTCATTTTCAAAGCAACAGACGAGTACCACCCCTTTCTTCAAAACCCTCAAGAAGGCTTTCGAATAAATACAAGAATGTGAGCTTACTTTTTAGCAGCTCAAGCAATACATGGGAGCTCCTCATCTTCTTAGCTAACCAAAAAAGGAGGACATTTTGAGCTTGTACCTAGCAGTATCATGCATAGCAGTCGGTTCGACCCTAATGAGAAATAAAGAAGGGGTGCAGTTACCAGTCTATTACACAAGCAAAGCTCTGCACGCCGCCGAATTGAATAATCCTAAGTTGGAGAAACTGGCTTACGCCCTCCTCATCACTTCAAAGAGATTGAGGCCTTACTTCTAGGCTCATGCCATTGACGTGCTCACGGACCAACCATTGCGAAGGGTCCTTGATAAGTCAGAGCAATCAAGGAGATTGGTTATCTGGGTTATGGAACTCAGACAGTTTGTGATCAATTACAAGCCTCGGGTTTCGATCAAAGGTCAATCCGTGACATATTTCATAGCAGAGTTCAGTTACAATGAAGAGTAGATACCTGAACAACTAGAACTGCTACCACCTACGGACCAGGTACCTCAAGCCCCGCCACCTCAATAAACTTGCAACCAAAATTTTCCATATGGATACTTCACACATATGGAACTTTCAACTTGTAAGGTTCTAACGCTGGTTTAGTACTTATCACTTCAAAGACCAACAAATTAGAGATAACTCTGAAGTTCCTTTTTAAGGCCACCAACAATGAAGTTAAGTATGAAGCCATCATATCAAGTCTAAGAATAACTGGTGACTTAAGGGCAAAGTAGATGATGGTCTACGACGACTCTGTAATCGTGATTGGCCAAATACTTGGCCACAACATGGCTAAAAAAGATCATATGGCCGCTTATTTGGCTAAAGTTAAGGCATCGGCTCAGAAGTATACCAATGTAGTCTTTGTCAAGGTCCCACGAGTTCAAAATAACAAGGCATACCACTTAATTAAGCTCGCCTCATCATTAGAAGTTCTTAGCGATATCCATATAGAGTATTTGAAAAGAAAAATCATCAAGGAACTTGTCGAATTAGACGTAGCTCCAGTACATATCTGTAAATGCTGGATTGGCCCGATTTTGGACTACCTCATGAGTATAGCTCTCCTAGAAGATAAGAAGGTAGAAAAAAATGATAAAATACATCTCCAACAGATATGTGATCATCGAAGCAATGCTCTACAAGTGAAGGTACATCGTTCCATTCTTGCTCTGCTTACATCCCTACCAAGCCCAAGCAACTCTATTAGAAATTCATAAAAGATTTTGTGGAGGGTATTCGGCAGCTTGTTCCCTAACCTTCAAAGTTAGAATATAAGACTATTTCTGACCTAGTATCCTACGAGACACTAATAAGCTGGTAAAAAAATGTGACAAATGCCAGCAATTCGCCAATGTCCAGCAGCTCCCAGCAGAGCTAATGACCCCTGTCAGCAGGCCCTGTCATTTCTCTCAATGGGGCATGAACATAATTGAACATTTCCCCTTGGGCAAAGGTCAGATGAAATTTGCAATTGTGGCCATTGATTATTTCACCAAGTGGGCTGAGGCAGAAGCATTGACCACGATCACCACTATGAAGATCTAAAGTTTTGTATGGAAGAATATCATTTGTCGCTTTGGGAAGAGTTCAATTGCAACCTCTTTAGAGATTTCTGTTAGGGGCATGGAATAGAAAACCATTATAACTCACATGTCCATCCTCAAGCCAACGGCCAAGTAGAGGTCTCCAATAGAACCCTACTGAGTTTGTTGAAGAAAAGACTTGATGATGTTAAAGAAAACTGGTCTGAAAAGCTCCCATTAGTTCTATGAGCTTATAGGACTGCTATCAGAGGTTCAACTGATGAAACTCCTTTCTCTTTGAGTTATGGAACTGAAGTAGTTATCCCAGTGAAAATAGGAGTGCCAACGTACAAAATCAATCATCATGACCCAGTTCGAAACAACGAAAGCTTGCCAACCAACTTAGACCTCCTTGAAGAAAAAATAGAGCAAGCTCGAATCAAGGAAGAAACTTATAAAAAAAAGGATGGTCAAGAGCTATAACAAAAAGGTCAAGTACAAAAATCTGAATATAGGTGACTTAGTACTTCGAAAAGTCATCATAGCTACCAAGAATTTTGAACATTACAAGCTCACTACAAAATGGGAAAGTCCATACGTGGTCACCAAACTCAATAGACCTGGCACCTACTATATAAGGATGGTAGACGGTATGGAGCTCATGAGACCATGGAACATAGAACACCTCAAAAGATGCTATCCTTGAGGTGAAATACTTTATAATTTTGGGATAGCAATTTCTAAAGAATAATGTAAATGAAATATTTTTGTTTTAGTATTTCATTATTTATAAAATACACTCTGTAAAAATTCTCTCACAGAGATGTTAGTTTAGTAAGTGCCCAGCCCAGTGAGCACACTTGCACTCCGTAAAAATCCTCTCACAAAGAGGTCAATTTAATAAGTGTCTAACTCATTGAACACACTTGCACTCTGTAAAAATCATCTCACATAGAGATCAGTTTTGTAATTGCCCAGCTCATTAAGCACACTTACCTTTTGTCAAAACCCTCTCAAAAAGTGGTCGGTTCCATAATTAAAGAGGTCTGGTGATAACTGAAAAAACTGTCAAAATTTGTCTAAATCAAAAGGGGGCATGACTCTACTCTAGACATAGCCAAAAGTATAAGTTTTTCTTTTTAAACTCTAAAGATTTCGAAGAAATTTTTATCACCATATATGTCAATCACCAAGCATAAAAGGTCCTTATACAAGCCTACTGAGAACTGTTCAAATTCCTCTTGGAAAGAAGTCAACGTAGTAATTGACTAGCTCCATGAGTACAGTTACAAAATGAAGAGTCCAACTAACATTTGAAAATTACTTAACAGTACTTTGCCTAAAGTCGGGGGGGGGGGGGGCATAACCCTTACAAACTTAGTCAAAATAACAACTATTCCATATGTGTTAAAGAGACCCAATGTATCCAGTTCAACAAGATAAACATGTCATTGACCTCTTGTGAGAATGATAAAGATCTCTCTCTTGAGACAAGTTACTTGCTTAATTCTACATAACTTTTTTTTATGTTGTGAGGGGCATTAGAGTACCACATAACTCATTTCATCTCACATTACAACCTAAACAAAAGAAAAGACAAGAATTAAAGCAAAATAAAACATACCATTTTCAAAGTAAAACTTGTTAACTTTTATTACAGAAACAAAAAAGAAACAAAACAAGGGGTCTTAACCACTAAGCCTCTTTCGCATCATCACCATCTCCAGAGGGCGAAGGCTTCCCAACCTCCCACTTCCTCAACAGATTGGGCTCTTCCTCCCTAATCAGTTGAAGAATAGCCAGAACATCCGTTCTTTTCTCTAAAATCCTCGCCTCGAGCTCTGGAGTCATGCCCATATCAGCAGGGAGCTCTATATCCTCCAGATTGTCAGGTTGTTGCCAGGCGAGCTCCTGGCACTTGAAGAAGCTAGATATAAATGCATCGCTAATCTTTATTAGCGGTCCTCCTTGAGTGCAAAAGTTCTCTATGGCTCGAAGCTCGATGGCAGAAAAGGAACTCTTGAGCTCCTTGACCTTCTTCTCCAGCTCAGAGACCCGGTCCCTCATAACCTCATTTTCCCCGTGAAAGGCAGAGAACTCCTCATCTTTTGCAACTAGCTGGCTCTGGAGCTTTGTAAGGCTCCTAATGGCCTCCTCTCTACCATGGCGCTCCAACTCCACCAGTTTTTGGGCCTCATCCCTGCTCCTACGGTCCATCTCAACCTCTGAACGAGTTATGCTAATAACAGCTTGCGTATGGTCCTTAAGAGCACTCAGTTGGGTCCGAAGGTCCATTGTTTCAGCTAACATCTACCCTGCCTGGGCCAGCATCATTCTCTTGTCTTTTTCAACTGCTGTCAGGTCTGATCTAGCCTTATTCAAGGACTTTTAAGCTGTGACAAGGGCTGGGTTCACGCCCTCCTCAGCTATGTGGAGGGTAGAATAGAAAAGGTTAAGAGCTTGAAGAACGAGAAGAAAATAATCAAAAAAGAGCTCGTGAAATAATATGAAAAAAGGAAGATGGGGGACAAGAGAACTTACCCGACTCATGTGGTACCCAAACTCATCAGCTACCGTGTTGACTCCCACTGCCCTTACATTCTGGAGCATGCCCTCACCTAAAGGGGGCAAGGTCACCCCGGGTATGAAGAACCTCGAGCCATCTACATTAGAGCTCATAAGATAGGGAAGTTAGAACTCATGTAGCTTAAATGTACTCTTATTGTAATTTTGTGAAGATAGAATACCTAGAGAGAGACTTTGTAAGTTTATAACAGCCACTAAGTTATTTCAATACAAAGCAAACCGGGCTTCTAGCTCTATTTCACAAAGGAGGACTAACACATATTTTCATATGAGGCAAACCTCCTCTATATATCTTTTACTCCCTTAGCTTGCTGTCATTATCTCAATCATTTGATCTAATCATTTGGCTGTTTGGTCTAAACTACCCCTATCTAGTTTTACGCACCAACACCTTCTATAATTTGCTTTATATTTTTAAGCTCAGGATTTGTATAATAAGCCAGATCATGACAATTGGTATCAGAGCAATCCTTGGACCCGTTCCCCTGCACAAATCCATGGCTGTTGAGGATGAAAATTAAGAGCACATTGAGGTTTTGGTTGCTAACAAGGAATCTCAACTAGAAATGCTTACTAAACAGAGGAAATCGATTAAGAAATTGGACTCAATTCAATCTAGTATTGATGCTTTGAGTCTTAAACTCGATAATTATTTTGAAGTATTGAAGGCCTACTTAGGATGGGTGAATGAAACTCATCCTAAGACAGCTGTTGCAAATCCGAAAGACAATGGTTTAATAGGAGTTTTCCAACCTGTTACCATAAAGACTGAAATTGAAACAGATTTGGAAAAAAAGATAATAAATTCATCAAGGAAGTCACCACCATTGGAACTCCAGCACCTGGTGTGAATAATTTAGAGAAAGGAACTCTTGAGAAGAGGTGTAAAACAAAGCAGATCATAAATTCAAAAATGGGTAATTAGTTACTGGAAGTAAGTCATCTCCTTCTCTCAAATTCTCTCTATTCTCATACAAGGGAAGTTTATAAGATCAAATCGATTCCAAGCATTTCAAAAAATAAAAGCTCTTTTGAATATTTTTGTGAAGGTATTATTGTAAAAATTGGTATTGATAATAGCAATAACAATTCCATCGGTATTTTACCAACCAAGGTAAATTCATAAAACATGGATTTGGGTGTATTAAATCCCTTGGGTAATGGTCCTATATTAGTTCAAAGGCTTCTATGCTTTAAATGTAACAATTATAATGCAAAAGAACCATTAGATGATGGAATCTTAAAGCTTATTGAGTGTAGAACCATTGCTTTTGAAGAGAATGAATTTAGGCTGAATACATAGAATGAAGTGACAATTGATGCATACATCATCATAGCTTTACAACGCAAAGGAAAATTCATAATTGTGCTTGATCTGAGTGATGTTTGGATTATCAACAACACGAGCCCACCAAGCTACAAGAAGAAGCAATTTATGTTGAACATTGGAAATTTTTTTCCCATGGTGTTTGATCCAGGCAGAAGACAAGATAAGAAGGCTAATGACCCTTCAATCCTTGAGGACAAAGATTTTTGAAGGGGAAGGGAATGGCATGAATAGGATGTGTAGGGCCTTGATAGCTGTTATTAGTGTGAGTGTGAGGCATTAGAGCTGTGAGGTGAGTGTGAGAGTTGTGAAGTAAGTGTGAGGAATGTGTGATAGCTGTGAAGTAATGGTGATGGCAAGGAGAGTATAAGATAATAGCTACAAATGGAGGATGATATATGGAGTTGAGATAATGCAAAAATGATATAAAAATTTATATTTCTCTCTCTACGTTTTCTTATTCTGCTACTTTTTCTCTCTAAATTCTCCTACTCTAGAATTTATGTTCCTTCTCCCCAGTTTCTCTACATTTCTTCTATAGTCTGCTTTACATTTTTAAGCTTAGGATCTGTATAATCCAGATCATGACAGTGACATGAGGAGATTTTGTTTGTCTTTTAATTCCACATGGGAAGGCGTGACTATGAGATTGTAAGACACATCATCTATATTTTATTTATGTAAAGTTAAATTAAATTTAGCTAGAAGAGTCTAGTCTGGTGTGTGTGAACTTGCACTGTGTTAAAGTTGTGCTTATAGCCTTTCTTTTTCTCAAGAGATTTAGTGTAAAATTTCTATTGAAGGAGAAGGGGAAAATACTGTAAGATTTTGTGTATATTCATCTTTAAGACCATATCCAATTTATATGTTAAAAAGTATATGGTAAAATGTTAAATTTGACCTACATTATAGAGGAAACTACTCACCGCGCAATATGCAATACATCGCGCCGTTGGTAGCTGACTTTAACCACCTCGTGTAATGATTTAACGGCTAGTTAACGTCTAGCCCAAATTGAAAAATAAAGGGTAGTCATATTGTCGAAGCATAATACTGCTTTGAGAAGTTATATTTTATGCCTCTAAAGTTATACAGTAAGCATAATTGCTTACAATAATACCACAAAAAATAAATTCAATTGGATTTAATCTTATTTTATCTTCCCTTTTTAAACTTACTCTTCACTTAGTTTTGGCCCTAAACTCCCAAATATTTAGACGATCCAAACTCAAGCGATAGTGAACAACTCTATCCAAGCCGCAAGTGCAAAACTTTAATCTAAAATTGGAGGCAAAATACAGAAGATATTATAACACATCACTGCAGTTCAAAAGAACATGTAGAAACAGTGATTCACTCACCTACATGAAGATGGATGGAGAGGTAATAAAACACAGAGAAAATATGATGAGAAATGCCTTGATGATCCCCACAATGATTTAGTTACACATTTTGGTTTAATGTGAAAGTTAAGACTAAGAACCTTTAGTGGGTTCATCTGCTGCTGGTGGGGGTAGCTCATCCTCATCATGGTATATATTCTCTGCCATTTGCCATATTTGGAGAATGTTATCTTCGGCTACACTAGCCACCACCCAATCTTCGCACGGGTTCCAAGAGAAGTCCGATATTATACTAGTGTGACCCCCGTGTATAAATAGCAGCTCCGGTGAGCCATCTTCGGCATCCTCTGGAGCCTGTTCTTCGTCGATCCTGTGAAGTTCAAGAACAATAAATAAATAAATTTATCAAGTATGATCATCGCATATCCACACACGTGTGATGTTATCTAGGACAATAGTCTCATACATATGTTTCGACCATAATGAATTTCAATATTTGCATTCTAAAAAAGCTTCAGAACTAGTGGAATCTCAAAGCAAACTACTAATGGGCAGTGTTAACTGGGATCAAACCCATTGTCCATGTTTGTTGGTGTTTGATAGCCAATACTCACTCCATTCCTAATTAGGATTCCATGTTTGAGTCTTATTTTAAGAATGCACTAATTTCATCACCGACAATTGTTTAGAGGAAAAAAACTTGTTTCCTATCATGAATTTTGGTACGTTGAAAATTTTCCTGAAAAGGAAAGTTGACTCGTAATTTGGGACAGAGGGAGTATTTGTTAACAAATTCCATGAGTGGCCATACAACCAATCCAATTCCTCTAGAAGCTAGAATTTAAATTCCCACATATAACCCCTTTTTCCAAGAAGTTGACTTACATGGAAAATATATATATTATTGCTGGAAATTCAATTACCCAGGATTCATTTCCTTTTCTACCCTTCTTCCATGTTTGCAATCAAACAGAAACCTTTATATCTTCTCTACTTCAACTCGAAAAACCATGAGCACTAAAATAAAGGCATAAAAAGTCAAGCAAATTAAAGAATTCAACAATAGTATACACAAAGTCTAAACACATACATTGTTGAGATTTATTACCTAAACAAGCATTATTTGGAGGAGGAAAGGAAGCAATTAAAACATTATGTATCCCGAAAAAGGCCAGTGGAAGAAAAAAAAAAATAACCAGAGCATCCAATATACGTAATTTAATGATTAGGAACATAATGTCAAAAGACAATCTTTAAAACTCTCTATTGATTGTCAATAAGTAGTCCTTGACAAAAATCACGCAGACTTTTGTAACTCCCAATTCTTCTTTTTCTTTTGTTATGTGTAACACACTAAGGCTATGTTAATGACCTAGACATTTTTCTTAAATTATCCTGTTACGCAAATTTACCTGAAAACCAATCATACTAGTCGGTATTGACTGACAGATCAAATGACTTCAAATTTAAAGGTATGTCAACGTAAAGTAAGAGATACAAGCTATAGATACCCAGGTAGTTCGAGGGGTACAGGGCTCGAACCTGGTACTCTATGAATATTCACATAACATATAGTAAGGGATAAGCAACATGTGGTTCAAAAATATTATTCGAAGAGCTGCTCTAATTAACACATGATCCAAAAAGATCTATAATATTAATAGCATCACTGTGATGAAATGATGGTTTAATGCATTGAAACAGCCTCCAAAAGGAAAATGAGTATGCAGGTTCAAAACCTTACTATCGAAGGAAATAATTACCCGAGCCCAACGGTACCCCATGCTCATGATGGAGATTGGAGAACAGAGGACATAGAGTAGGGATGCATATAATTTCTGTGGTGGAGACTTCTTGTAACCATAAAATCTTTTTTCTTTTATCTTTTTATTATTTTTGTATGTGTATATAAAAAGGGAGAAAGAGCAAAAATCAACAGGAGAAGAAAAGATCTAATTGAAGTCTGAAGTTGTGCCTCAAAAGAATGCTAACTTGGGGTTTTTCGTTTAGTCATTTAATAGGCAATATTAATGGATCGCACAACTTGTAGCATACACCGGCAACACCACATGCAACGTTGTTGAGCAAAATATGACCAAAATTTGTTGATACCCCACATATCACATTTTCATGTTGCTAAGAAATCCTTACTCAGTTTCAAACCTTAATAATCAAATGATTATTAAACTGTTTCTCTTATAACTTGGGATATCAATTATGTGGACTATTGATGATGACTGCATACATTATTACAATGCTTTGGAAGATAATTGATACAGTGATTGGAAGATAATAAATGACACTTCACAAATGGATTGAACAAAAGAATATAACAGGGTGGTACCAAAGGAAACCAAAATCAACGCAAATGAGTAAAGAGAAAGAATATTTCAGAAAAAACTACAATCTAGCAAAAACAATTGTTGTATATAAAATAATTGTCTAGGAATCTTCATTTGGTGCTTAGTCACGTACCAAAAAAATACTAGTTCTCCACAGTTCACATTAAACATATATATTTACGGTCTTATACAGAAATATACAACAGAATCAGTTCTTGCAAGTGAGTTCGGAAGCTGGGAAACTAACCTCACTTTGATGAGCAACTACGCTTTGCATAGGCTTGGTCACAGATGGAGTTCTGAGATCCCATATATGCAGAAATTGATCATCCCCAACTGAACCAAACAAATATTCGTGCCTCAGGTGCCATGCTACATCTTCTACAACACCTTTATGAACCTACTTTTGCCAATAATAAATCGTTGTAATATCTATAGAAAATCATAAGATAGGTGAATAGGTGATGCAGAGCATGCCAATGAGAATAGGGATATGCTGGGAACTCTTTCTTTCTTTCTTTATTTGTGCAATGTGTAATGTATGATGTAACATTATTTGCCTTACATGCCTCATCACCCATGACAGTGAACACTATATAAAATTCTTACCCCATAGAAATTTTCATTGTGCAATGTTTAATGTATGATGTAACATTTTTGTACAGGAATAACCAAGTATAAGGGTCTGTTTTAATACATATATATATATAAAGGTTGAAAAATGATTCGGAAAACAATTAATTAACATGAAAATGTTGGGAAAAAAATTCTAGTGATTTGGTGAGATATTCTCTATATTTTCCTCTTTTTAATGGGAAAATGTTCTTACCCATTGCCCAAAGAACTGGACCATGGAAAAACCGAAAAAGTAATAAAACATCTCACCAAAACACTCGTCCCTTTTTCCAAATTCTCATAAAAACTAGTAGAGTTTTCAATCATTTTCCAACTTTCTTATCGAAAGCACCTTAAAAGAATGAGCCACTATACACATCCCTGGAACAATCCCAATTCTACCCAAAGCCCAAACTAACCTTAAAAGAGTCCCCTGCCTTTCAGCCTTTTTAAGTTTACAGTCACACGCTAAACTTTAAACTAGATGTCATAAAAAGAAACCATGACTCATGTGCTACCCAGCAAATTGACACTTTTTACATAGAAAATCTAACTGCTTTCAGCCCCCAAATAATTTAGCCTTCAAAATTTGTAAAGCATAAAAGATTTACTTAAGCACAGCCCATCAAAGACAAATGGTAAGTAGCAAGATTTTAAGATTCTTCAACTATCCTACATCAATAGCCATCTACAAAAAGAGCTTTTTAGGGCAGGAAACTAAAGAGAAAAGGCATTTAATTAAGTGGCATTTGGTCTGCAGTGGACGCTGGGTCAATATCAATCCCTAGTAACTAGAATTGTGAAGATGTTTAGTTTTATGGGAATTTAATGTTATCTACATAAGGAGTGCAATGCTGCAGAAGGTTGCTAAGAAACTCACCTTAAATATCTGCATTGCATTAACGGACTTGTTCTTTGGAGTAGCATTAATGTCCCACAAGCATATTTGGGCATCATCAGAACCACTTAACAAGTGGCCTTGCTTGAATTGACTCCATGATAGACCATATCCTTTAATGCTATGGCCCCTCAACCTCAAATCAGGGCTGCATGCACCATCTAGAGGCGGCTTTGACGGGTGTTTGCTATAATCAAACACATATACTTCTGCGCTAACCGTTTTGGTGGCAATAATAAATGGGTTTTGAGGCATATAACGAGCTCGGTTGACCTCCCCATCATTATTTATTTACTGGATTATTTGAACCTGAAATGGAAATTTTGGTATAAGAAAAATCAATGCTTCATGTTGAATACCAAATAAAGTATATACAGAGTAAATATACCAACATGAACATGCAGGTTAATCACAGATCCACAATGACAAAAGTTTGGTTAACACAAATTAGCTTAGTTTAATATTGTCATATTGAGCAATTTCAAAAGATTTCTAAGGACACCCACGCACAAAAAAAGGTCGTTTCAGTGCTCATTAATGCAACTCGGTCATTCTCAGATCTCATTTTGACAAGCTCATTACCCAGTCAACAAAAGAAATACTTTGTGGGCCGTGGTTGCTTGATGAGCATTGTCTTTGACATGTTTTCCTCCTTCAATCCCAAAGAACTTCCTACTTTGTATCTAATTTCTCATCGCCATCACTATATTTGTTGTTTTCTAACAGGACAAAGGAAACAACTTCTTTCAGAGGAGCAATTATTAACCTAAGTGTGTGAGTAGAACCAATGATCTTCTTCTTGAACTGTTACATCATCTCCTTGTGAGATTCGAATCTTTATCAAAATTGTGCTTCTAACCTTACTACGTTACCCAACCAGCTGATAAAAGGCCAAATTCAGTAGGGGCACATAAATACCAGTCTGATTAAAAAATTAGTTCTGGTTCAAGTTTCGAAAACAGTTCAAGACATTAAGCAAAAGGAACAAATTATCTAATACCATGGCGCAGTAATAAGATAAACAATCAAGCAAGGGAAAACATTAAACTCTCTCTCAAATCCTCATCCTCCTCGATAGAACAAATATTGAGATGTAGAAATAAATAATTAAAAATAAATTGAATCAGTTTATCTATATAGAGTCTAAATACTTAATCAGCGCCTCTTTTGATTACCCCAATTGGACACCTTAGACTCGAAAAAGTTGACAAACACAATTGATTATATTAATGTCATTATAGTTATGTCAACAAAACCCATTTACAACTGGGGAACGCATATATGAGCTACCAATTACTCCCTCTGTTTAAATTGAAAGTCCCACTTTCACTTCATACTTTTAAAGAAAAACACTAATATCAACCTAATCAATGCTCAAGAATGCAACTTATTTTCTATTGTCAGATTAGATTTGGTACATTGATTATGTTCCAAAAAGAAATTTAATCTACCAATTTAAAACATCTCAAAAGCAAACTTTGGACTGTTAATTTGAGACAGAGAGAGTATAATCCATTACCAGTTGACCTATGCTACTAACTTTTTGTACAATCTGAACGGCACTGGCACCACTCCCTACTAATGGGGCAACAAACTTAATGTGTTGTCTCCCGTTCTTTAAATCAAGTTAATGCCATAACTGTTTGTGTAAAAAGTTAGTACAATTTGTTAAACCTAATAACCAATTGTATAAAAAAATTATAAAAAATCATTGTAGCAAATTAAAAGAAAGGCATACAATATATTAAATGTACGGCCCCACCGGTTCATTTTGAAAAGTGCCACAGCAAATTATACAAAACAAAACAAAACAAAAAATTACAAAATTTAAGTAAGCATATTATTTTCCTAAATTCAATCACTGCAACAAAATTACAATTACCTTGCCATTGGCACAACTGAACCCCCCAAAATCGGACCGATCATTGTCAAAATGACGAGCGTCGTTCTCGGCATCCTCGAGAGGGAGCTGAACCTGAGCAAGCATAAGATAATTAGGCTTATTCTCGGAGGTGTGGGTCCCCAATATCATCTTCTGAACGGAGTAGTCCTTTACCGGCGGCTCTTCCCGGTCCGGTAGCCACTCATCGGTGAGGGAAGGCCACTCTAGGGCATGAGTGATGACCAAATCGTACAAGAAAGGAGTGTTCTTTTTCCAAATCTTGTACTCTTCGTTTATTAGTCTCTCTTCTATTTCTCCCCTCATCTTGTCCTCGTCTTTCCCCATTGTGAGTGTTTGAGGTTTTGGTTTGAATTGGGGAGTTGGGTCTTGTGTTTGGTGAAGTGAATTAAGGTATGAATTGGAGGGGTGGTGTTTAGGTGCTTGGGAGGTTGAAAAATTGGAGGGAAGGAAATTAGGGGGAGGGAGTGTGCGTGTTTGTGTGACTGTGTTTTGCAGAATTGGATTTCAATTTGAGGGTTTTATTTGGGGAGAGGTGAAAGAAAGAGGTATACAAATAAGGGGTTATGGGCTGGGCTCAATGTACATTGGACATTGTGAGACGGTGAAAAAGGCCATGCTTATGCCATCTTTAGTGGGTAGGGCAAAAGTGTAGGCTAAAAATATATATTTACCCTATCAGTTAAACCATAGTCGTACTGGAAAAAGCTAAATTTAGCTTGCACGATTAATGAAATGTCGGGCCAACAAATAAACCTTTCCACGATGAATGATGTATCGTGCAATGGTATTGTTCTCCACGACACGTGGCAGGCATTTTTCTGTTTTTTTTCCTTATTCTATTTCCGAAAACATTTATTGCATGCATGCTCTTTGTCTTCACCTACAAACTTTCTCTTCTTTCAAAAATAAAAACCGGCACCTTCACGGGTGCTCTGGGAAATTTTGTTTTTTTGTTCTTTAATAATTTCCCATCCATATATACTTTCATCCTAACATTATGTTTTTCATCAAGAGTTTTCATAATATTCTTATTTATATCACACTATATTATAAATTTCAGTTTCATCCTTAAATTTTCTCTCTCAAGGTATAAATTATTCTACAAATTTTTATTTATTTCTCAATGATCTTCATCTCTCAATAGTTATATTATTTACAAATTATGCATTTCAATTTTTTTTTTGTAAAATGAAATCAATCAAGAGAATGTTTGCCAAACAATCTACAAGGAAGACAGATGAAAGTGATCTAGTAATGATCCACCAAGGCCTAGCAGCGCACGACGTAGATCGACACAATGGCAAACTTAACCCGAATCACGTTCAATTTCATTAGGTGATTACAAACGTGTTGTTGATAACAAATACCATGTTTCAAACCCTGAAGTCCTAAAATTAAAATCCAGGAATTACTTTGTAATACGATCAACGTGGCACACCGCCAATGAATTGTATGTTACCTTATCGCATAATGATGAGGTAAAACGTTTAATTGATAATGCCGGGTGGTCAACAATTTTCTTGCTTCACATGCCAAAATCAGACCGTGGTGTTGTCGAAGCTTGTATTCGACATTGGTGTGATACTGCACATACATTCCACCTACCTACATGTGAGATTGGCCTTACACCGTTTGATTTCACAATGATAACAGGTTCAATTTTTATTATTAGAATTATTTACGTTTTTTGTTAAACGCTTATATTAAATTATCTAATACATTTTTCGTTTCCTTGATTTAATATAGGAATTTAAATTGGAGGAAAATTAGATCTTCCGCCGTATACTGATGGGTAACTATTAGTTGATACAAAGAATACATTGGAGACATTTTTTCCAATGATTAATGCTACCATTGAATCAGGTTGCATTAAAGGTTCAGATTTAACATATTATTTATTAGTTGATGGAATAACATAAGTTGTTGAACCAGTCATTATCGCTAGGGCATTTTGTTTTTACGTTCTCATATTTTTTTTTTCCAAATGCAAGTAGTACTTGCCAAATTGGATGATTAAATTATTTAGTAGATATGGAATATATTGGCAATTATGACTGGGGGTCAGCAATTTTGGCCAGAATATATTATTGCCTTGATGCTGTGTGCCGGAGAAAAATGAAAATCGTAAATTGCTTTTGGCAGGTGACAGAGGTATTATTTATTATTCAACATATTAATTTGTATATATATTTTTTAATATGTGTTATTTATGTATTTGTTTTTAATTTCAGTACTTCTATTACGAACACTTCGGCACAACTTGTCCAATATTAAAAGAACCTCTTGTCAACGCGTGGCTGATAATTCACAGATGGTCAAAGATTAATTATAATGAAGGGTCTAAAAATGCAGCGCGGTTCAACTATGATATCGCAAATCAACAATTGGATATGCGATCTATGCAGTCAATTATTTAGTAGCTGTACTTGAATTCATCAGCTTTACAAATTGGAATTAATGTCATGTCGTACAATATGTCTAGATTTCGGTTTGTTTTAATGGACCCACAACTTGGTGGAACATGGTATTTGGGTGATCGTGTAACAAACAAATAAATGGAGTATTTGCGATCCCTAATGATCCTCCGGCAGAACTGGGAATTGTTTCTCGTGAATTTATCTCAAGGTGAATAGATAGCCTCCGCGCAATATATAACTGAGGCTACAATAGAGCAGTACACCGAGTATTGGGCTGCTGTATCACATGGTCCATTATTGGCAGCACTTAGTTGTGGGGTAAACATCGATCAAATTAGGCTTCATAAATTAGTAAGAAATGAAGTACAATTGCCATGTACCCCACATGAGTTACAAGGGCACGTATATGATACGCAAGGTGCTTCTACATCATCGCAGCCATCCCAAGTTGATTGGACATACCAGATTTGTACTTCAACTGGTGAAACAATTACTTTGCCTTTCGAACGTGAAGCAACTAATCTGAATGTCCCACCTGCAATGTCATTTAGCCGAGGAAATTGGAGAGCCATATACATCGATGCAATGACAATCTCTAACCAATTGCGTTCTATATTATTAGCTAATAGTACGGAAATGTCTTGCCAAATAAAAGATAAGGAATCTGAAATTGAAATTTTGCGAGAAACGGGAGGTTATCGACCAAGTACAAATTTTGATCAGGATGCAAATGAAACGTATTCTCAATGGCACGGTTTAGATGATAACTAATATATGTCGGATATATAATTTGGTGAAATTTATTAGTACATGTACTGCTGATATTGTAAAAAATATTATGAATAAATAATGCCAATTAATATTATTAAAAATTGTGTGTACGAAATTAAATACAATTTGATGTATGGGAGTTACATGTATGGAAAATAATTATATGTCGGATATATAATTTTGAGAAATTTATTAGTACATGTACTGCTGATATTGTAAAAAATATCATAAATAAATAATGCCAATTAATATTATTAAAAATTGTATGTACGAAATTAAATACAATTTGATGTGTGGGAGTTACATGTATGGTAAATAATTATTAATATTAAGGCCCCACCAAAAAATAATGTCAATTATTATGGCAAAGGCTTCACCACCAAAAACTACCTACATGTACCAACAAAATTCTCCACCCACAAAGTAAAAAATAATGCTTAGGCCCCACCTACTTTATTTCATCTCCCACCCACCAACTACTTTTTCTCTCCCATCATCATTCCCACAGCGCATTCTACATCATCTAGCTACCCACTATTATCTATATATATTGATAGATTTTGGCATTGTATGTATAATTCATTTCTCCCACCATAAATTACCAAAAATAAATATATAAGATGTCTAATTCATATGATGAATACTCTGGGTAAGATGGCAACGAAGACAAAATGATGCTCATAACTCAAATGATGTCGAATTTAAACAGAATGCAATGATGCTTCTGCGGTTGCGTATAATCAAGAAGAAACATATAACGTTATTGTGAATATTCATACTCTTGAAATTTCAGAAGTTAGTTTGAGAAGAACAAAGCACCGCCAAAGGGAAGCTGCTCATGAAAGGCTGTGGAATGACTACTTCTGTGAAAATCCAGTATATCCATAAGGTGATTTTCATCGTAGATTTCGCATGCGCATACCTCTATTCAACCGAATTTTAGAGGTCGTGGTTAATTACGACAACTACTTCGTGCAAAATGCAGATGCTCTAGGGCGAAAAGGTTTAACTCCTCATCAAAAAATAATAACAGCGCTACGCCACATGTGTTATGGGGCATGCACCGACATATGGGGGAGTACCTTACAATAGGTGAGTCCACAGGAATTAAATCATTGAAGCGATTTTGTTCTTCCATTGTTTCAATATTTGGTACCAAGCACCTTCGAGCCCCCACCTCGGCAGACGTAGAATGATTATCATCGAAAAATACAGCAATGGGATTCTCTAGAATGCTCGAAAGTATTGATTGTATGCACTGGCAATTAAAAAATTGTTATGTTGCATGGCAGGGTGTATACCGAGGGCATAAGGGATGTCCAACACTAATCCTCGAAGCAGTTGCATCTTACGATACATGGATTTGATCGTCATTGTTGACCTTAAAGTCAATTAATCTTATTTTGATAATTACAATAAGTTAATAAAGTGTTATTTAACTCGGTTGTTCCAATAATGATAGCCATTTTAACCGATATATCTTCCGACCAAGTGTAACTTCAAACCGAAGCAATCAAAATCTCACACAAGCTTTACAAACGCCTCTACTCACAAGAAATGAACTCAAGTGATATACATGTGCTATACAAAGCCAAGAAAAGATGTAGATCATCAAGCAAGTGAAGATATGCACAAGAATGATCTCCACATGTTCTATAAGTTATCAAAACTAAGAAAGGATCAAGAACATCAAACAAGTGAAGATTCGCACAAGAAAATTAAGCATCACGAAGACTCGAATTATCATTAAATGGAGTAAGTGCTTAGATTTTATGTAAAGATACTTTATTGATCAAATCCCTATAGCTCAAACATATTCTTACATCTTTTAAAGATTGATTCAAACTAGCTTGAAATTGAATTTATTTGAAAAACATCATTTTACAAAAATCGAGTTTCAAAATAAATTCATATTAATTTTAAATGATCATATTTTAAGCTCTAATAAAAATAGGTATCTTAGAAACATATCTTTGAGGTTCAAAAATCATTAGAATTTTATTTGAAACTAAATTGTTAAATTGCAAAAATATTTTTATTTTACATTTAAAATTCGCTCAATTTTTGTCCAGTTTTGATCTAACGGTAAGATGGAGGCCTTCCCGAACTACGATCATTTTGAAATTTTTACAGTAGTTAGAAAACATCTCCTGGAAATTTTGACTAAAATTTGAGCATGATCCAACGGTCTAATTGGGAGAAATTAATAAAACAATTTTGAATTTTTTTGTCAAAACTAGCTGTTGGAAAGTTTGAAAATGTATACCTTGGAGCCAAAACCTCTCTTAATCATCCCCAACGGCCATATGATTTTGTAAGCTATAAATATGATGTCTTAGACATGTTTTAACACACTTGAATCATTCTACAAACTCATTTTACATATATACAAAGTTATTCAAGTATTCAATTCATTTAATTGATCAATCTTTCATTTTTGAGCTATATACTTTGATCAATTTTGATATCTCTTAGTGTGAGCTTCATTTGTATTTTGTCATATACAAGAGAGATATTGTACATTGGTGTTTGTCACCAAAACTCATTCAAATCATATTTGTGAGAGGTGTATCTCATAGAGTAGCAAGAGGGATTTCTTGTGAGAGTATTGAGGGTGTTTCAATACTTGTAAGAGTGTGTGAGAAGAATACACTTGTAGAGGTTTGATCTTCACCCGAAAGGAGATCGGTTATAGTGGAAATTCTCGGGGAACTAACCGAGCGCGGAGTAGGGGGAACAAGCCGAACCGTGTGGACAAAAAATCTTCGACTTCAAATTGGTTCAATCTTTCTTACTCAATCTCTTTATTTATTTGTTATATTAATTGATTGAAGTTGCTTATATTATTGCTTATTCTTGGGATTGATTATTTAATTGATTGTTTTCCTTGATAAACTTATTTAACTAAGTTGCTTTGCTTAAATATTTTAAAAACGTTTTTATTCCGCATTAAGTTTTTAAAAACCCTATTCACCCCCCCTCTAGGGTATTTTCCGACCTACAGTCATATTTTGGTATGCCAGGTGCTAATAATGATCTAAATGTCTTAGCCCGATCTCATGTTTTTTAAGATCTTTTACATGGTAGAACACCGCCAATTCTTTTTTAAAAAAATGGCAATCAATACAACATGGGGTACTATTTAGCAGATGGTATTTAACCACGTTGCGCAACTATTGTAAAAAGTATGAAAAGGCCTAACACATAAAAAGAGAAAGTTTTTTCAGAAGCACAAGAAAGTGTGAGAAAGGATGTGGAACGTGCTTTTGGCATTCTACAAGCAAGGTTTGCCAAAGTCCGTCAGCCAAGCAGGTTATGGAATCAAGACGCACTAACCATTGTGATTCAAGCATGTATTACACAACATGATTGTTGAAGATGAACGTCGTACAAATTGGGATTGTGTGTACGATCAAATTGAAGAGCTACCAGAAATGCAACAAGATCCAACAATAGTATTCAACGCTTATATTAATCGTCGGGCCAAAATTACTAATGCTGACATTCATAACCGTTTGGCGAACAGATTTAGTTGAACACATTTGGGAATTACATGCACAATCTGATGCATAAATCAACTATGTTATTTATTATATTAATCTATTTAAATGTTAAGTCATGTATTATATTCAACATTATTGATGCATATGTTACCTTTTGTTTAACATGTATTCTTAATTTTAATGTTATATATTATGGATATTTATTATAATAATAAATGTGAGAATTATTTTTCTATTAATAGAAAACAGATAAGCCTTACAAATAAAGTAAAAAATACAGTACTTCAAATAAAATAGTACAATAATAAAAAACAACTTACAAAATAAAACATTGCATTACAAAATAATTGGTTTCCCTAATAATTTGGAAAAATGGCGAGAAAAGTTTTGCGACGCTTGACTTTATTGACGTCTTCGGTTTAGCAACTCCTGAATCCGATAATCATAAAGCTCACGTTGTTGATCAATCATGCGACTTAAATCCATTCCCATTAATGTTGTTTCCTCAGCGGCATCTCTTCTTTGCTCCTCTCGTTCAAGTCTTTGGTTTTTCTTGAATCCGCCTTTCTTCTTCTCGATAAAGCTCACGTTATTGATGCTTTGAGTCTTAAACTCGATAATTATTTTGAAGTATTGAAGGCCTACTTAGGATGGGTGAATGAAACTCATCCTAAGACAGCAGTTGCAAATCGAAAAGACAATGGTTTAATAGGAGTTTTCCAACATGTTACCATAAAGACTGAAATTGAAACAGATTTGGAAAAAAAAGATAAAAAATTCATCAAGGAAGTCACCACCATTGGAACTCCAGCACCTGGTGTGAATAATTTGGAGAAAGGAGCTCTTGAGAAGAGGTGTAAAACAAAGCAGATCATAAATTCAAAAATGGGTAATTAGTTACTGGAAGTAAGTCATCTCCTTCTCTCAAATTCTCTCTATTCTCATACAAGGGAAGTTTATAAGATCAAATCGATTCCAAGCATTTCAAAAAATAAAAGCTCTTTTGAATATTTTGGTGAAGGTATTATTGTAAAAATTGGTATTGATGATAGCAATAATAATTCCATCGGTATTTTACCAACCAAGGTAAATTCATAAAACATGGATTTGGGTGTATTAAATCCCTTGGGTAATGGTTCTATATTAGTTCAAAGGCTTCTATGCTTTAAATGTAACAATTATAATGCAAAAGAACCATTAGATGATGGAATCTTAAAGCTTATTGAGTGTAGAACCATTGCTTTTGAAGAGAATGAATTTAGGCTGAATACATAGAATGAAGTGACAATTGATGCATACATCATCATAGCTTTACAACGCAAACGAAAATTCATAATTGTGCTTGATCTGAGTGATGTTTGGATTATCAACAACACGAGCCCACTAAGCTACAAGAAGATGCAATTGATGCTGAACATTGGAAATTTTTTTCCCATGGTGTTTGATCCAGGCAGAAGACAAGATAAGATGGCTAATGACCCTTCAATCCTTGAGGACAAGGATTTTTGAGGGGGAAGGGAATGGCATGAATAGGATGTGTTGGGCCTTGATAGCTGTTATTAGTGTGAGTGTGAGGCATTAGAGCTGCGAGGTGAGTGTGAGAGTTTTGAGGTAAGTGTGAGGAAGGTGTGATAGCTGTGTGGTAATGGTGATGGCAAGGAGAGTATGAGCTAATTGCTATAAATGGAGGATGATATATGGAGTTGAGATAATGCAAAAATGATATAAAAATTTCTATTTCTCTCTCTACGTTTTCTTATTCTGCTACTTCTTCTCTTTAAATTCTCTTACTCCAGAATTTATGTTCCTTCTCCCCAGTTTCTCTACATTTCTTCTATAGTCTGCTTTACATTTTTAAGCTTAGGATCTGTATAATCCAGATCATGGCAGTGACGTGAAGAGATTTCGTTTGTCTTTTAATTCCACATGGGAAGGTGTGACTATGAGATTGTTAGACACATCATCTATATTTTATTTATGTAAAGTTAAATTAAATTTAGCTAGAAGAGTCTAGTCTAGTGTTTGTGAACTTGCACTGTGTTAAAGTTGTGCTTATAGCATTTCTTTTTCTCAAGAGATCTAGTGTAAAATTTCTATTGAAGGAGAATGGGAAAATACTGTAAGATTTTGTGTATATTCATCTTTAAGACCATATCCAATTTATATGTTAAAAAGTATAGGGTAAAATGTTAAATTTGACCTACATTATAGAGGACACTACGCACCGCGCAATATGCAATACATCGCTCCGTTGGTAGCTGACTTTAACCACCTCGTGCAATGATCTAACGGCTAGTTAACGTCTAGCCCAAATTGAAAAATAAAGGGTAGTCATATTGTCGAAGCATAATACTGCTTTGAGAAGTTATATTTTATGCCTCTAAAGTTATACAGTAAGCATAATTGCTTACAATAATACCACAAAAAATAAATTCAATTGGATTTAATCTTATTTTATCTTCCCTTTTTAAACTTACTCTTCACTTAGTTTTGGCCCTAAACTCCCAAATATTTAGACGATCCAAACTCAAGCGATAGTGAACAACTCTATCCAAGCCGCAAGTGCAAAACTTTAATCTAAAATTAGAGGCAAAATACAGAAGATATTATAACACATCACTGCAGTTCAAAAGAACATGTAGAAACAGTGATTCACTCACCTATATGAAGATGGATGGAGAGGTAAAAAAACACAGAGAAAACATGATGAGAAATGCCTTGATGATCCCCACAATGATTTAGTTACACATTTTGGTTTAATGTGAAAGTTAAGACTAAGAACCTTTAGTTGGTTCATCTGCTGCTGGTGGGGGGTAGCTCATCCTCATTTTGGTATATATTCTCTGCCATTTGCCATATTTGGAGAATGTTATCTTCGGCTACACTAGCCACCACCCAATCTTCGCACGGGTTCCAAGAGAAGTTCGATATTTTACTAGTGTGACCCCCGTGTATAAATAACAGCTCCGGTGGGCCGTCTTCGGCATCCTCTGGAGTCTGTTCTTCGTCGATCCTGTGAAGTTCAAGAACAATAAATAAATAAATTTATTGAGTACGATCTTCGCATATCCACACATGTGTGATGTTATCTAGGACAATAGTCTCATACATATGTTTCGAGCATAATGAATTTCAATATTTGCATTCTAAAAATGCTTCAGAACTAGTGGAATCTCAGAGCAAACTACTAATGGGCAGTGTTAACTAGGATCAAACCCATTGTCCATGTTTGTTGGTGTTTGATAGCCAATACTCACTCCATTCCTAATTAGGATTCATGTTTGAGTCTTATTTTAAGAATGCACTAATTTCATCACCGACAATTGTTTAGAGGAAAAAAATTGTTTCCTATCATGAATTTTGGTACGTTGAAAATGTTCTGAAAAGGAAAGTTGACTCGTAATTTGGGATAGAGGGAGTATTTGTTAATAAATTCCTTGAGTGGCCATACAACCAATCCAATTCCTCTAGAAGCTAGAATTTAAATTCCCACATATAACCCCTTTTTCTAAGAAGTTGACTTACATGGAAAATATATATATTATTGCTGGAAATTCAATTTCCCAGGATTCAGTTCCTTTTCTAGCCTTCTTCCATGTTTGCAATCAAACATAAACCCTTACATCTTCTCTACTTCAACTCGAAAAACCATGAGCACTAAAATAAAGGCATAAAAAGTATGCAACAAATTTGAGGGTGGGAAGAAGGCAGTAAAGAGTTCCAACAGAGCATCAATTGCGGGATATGATTGTTTTTCATCCACCATAATCATATACTCCCTCTGCCCCCACCTAAGACCTCACTATTCCTTTTGGGACGTTCTAAAAGGCTAAAATAGGAGTTCAGCTCCCTTTTTGGGACATAATCAATTTACCAAATCTCATGATAGTATACAAGTTTTAATGTTGACCATTCATGATGCTGAAATAATGTATCCTTAAATAGTATAAATCAAACATGAAACCTTAATTTGGAATGGAGGAAAGATAATATACTGAAGTTTTAGCACTTCACATAAAATACGAAGCACTTAAATTTGAAATGTGTATCCCTAAAGTACCATTTTCCTCAAAGAAAAATAGCAAAGGAATCACACGCATCTACAATCTTATTCAAATGAATGATCTTAGTATTTATTAGTTTTCCTTTTCCAATTAATTATCTCATACGATCCATTGGTCAGCAGAAAATAAAACCATCAAGACTTGCTAAAAAAAATAACAAATAGCAGGTTTTATGTGAATACCTGCTAAGGTCCCAAACCATTAGTCTTCTACCAAGGCAACAAGAAGCTAAGATGATCTCATTCTTCGGATTCCACCCAACTTGGAAAACCTCCTCTCTGTTGCACATCACAAAGAGTTAAAATTAGTTCAACACATACAGTACGTATCTGATATTTTCCATATAATTGCTCAGAGAACCCATGAAAGTTCCATTCAGATAAATCAGAGAGAGAATAAAACACATGCAAGAGAGAACTCTTACTTGTGGCAATCAAAGGTATGGAGAGCAGTTGAGATTTTGCGTATATCGAATAACTTAACAGTCTTATCGGTGGACCCCGTCGCCACAACCCATTCATTAAAAGGATTAAATGCTAAGCAGTTAACCTACAAAAATGTCAAGCAAATTAAAGAATTCAACAATAGTATACACAGTCTAAACACATACATTGTTGAGATTTATTACCTAAACAAGCATTATTTGGAGGAGGAAAGGAAGCAATTAAAACATTATGTATCCCGAAAAAGGCCAATGGAAGAAAAAAAATAAAATAACCAGAGCATGCAATATACGTAATTTAATGATTAGGAACATATTGTCAAAAGACAATCTTCAAAACTCTCTATTGATTGTCAATAAGTAGTCTTTGACAAAAATCACGCAGACTTTTGTAACTCCCAATTCTTCTTTTTCTTTTGTTATGTGTAACACACTAGGGCTATGTTAATGACCTAGACATTTTTCTTAAATTATCCTGTTATGCAAATTTACCTGAAAACCAATCATACTAGTCAGTATTGACTGACAGATCAAATGACTTCAAATTTAAAGGTATGTCAACGTAAAGTAAGAGATACAAGCTATAGATACATCCAGGTAGTTCGAGGGGTACAGGGCTCGAACCTGGGTACTCTGTGAATATTCACATAACATAAAGTAAGGGATAAGCAACATGTGGTTCAAAAATATTATTTGAAGAGCTGCTCTAATTAACACATGATCCACAAAGATCTATACTATTAATAGCATCACTGTGATGAAATGATTGTTTAATGCATTGAAACAGCCTCCGAAAGGAAAATGAGTATGCAGGCTCAAAACCTTACTATCGAAGGAAATAATTACCCGAGCCCAACGGTACCCCATGCTCATGATGGAGATTGGAGAACAGAGGACATAGAGTAGGGATGCATATAATTTCTGTGGTGGAGACTTCTTGTAACCATAAAATCTTTTCTTTCCTTTTATCTTTTTATTATTTTTGTATGTGTATATAAAAAGGGAGAAAGAGCAAAAATCAACAGGAGAAGAAAAGATCTAATTGAAGTATGAAGTTGTGCCTCAGAAGAATGCTAACTTGGGGTTTTTCGTTTAGTCATTTAATAAGCAATATTAATGGATCGCACAACTTGTAGTGTACACCGGCAACACCACATGCAACGTTGTCGAGCAAAATATGTCCAAAATTTGTTGATACCCCACATATCACATTTTCATGTTACTAAGAAATCCTTACTCAGCTTCAAACCTTAATAATCAAATGATTATTAAACTGTTTCTCTTATAACTTGGGATATCAATTATGTGGACTATTGATGATGACTGCATACATTATTACAATGCTTTGGAAGATAATTGATATAGTGATTGGAAGATAATAAATGTCACTTCACAAATGGATTGAACAAAAGAATGTAACAGGGTTGATGTGATCCAGCCTAGCCAAGAAATTAGCCCTATGTTCTTGCGTGTTCTCACGACCGGCTGGCTGAAGAATTTAATTATTTATTTTATATTTCTTAAAGCCCAAGGATTATAGATAATTATTTCCTAGAGTTATTATTATTTTAGAATTATTTTGGGCTTAGTTTAGAGTGTTTATTAGTTTCCTTATTGCATTAGGAATATTCTAGGAGTTATTATTTTCCTTTTCTAAGTAGGAAATAGTTTCCTTTTTGAATTAGGATTCTTAGGCTTGTTTACTCCTATTTAAAGGAGGCACATTATTGTTTTATTAATCAAGAATTTATCATTAATAAAATTAGAGTGTTTTCACTTTTGAGTTCTTAAGAACTTGTTGAATGATTACGAATTGATCTATTCGTATTGTTCTTGACTTATCAATCAATTTTCCACCGATTGATTGTTTGTCTTCGACTATACCAAGGTTCATTCTCGTTCTAGGGATTGGGTCGAGGTTCCACCTCCATCATATTCACGTGATTCCAAGGTTCTTGCGTCTTCGACGTTAAGGGTTGCGGATCTATTAGCCTGGCTAGAAAAGATGATCCGGATTCGCGTCAAGGGTGGTACCAAAGAAAACCAAAATCAACGCAAATGAGTAAAGAGAAAGAATATTTCAGAAAAAACTACAATCTAGCAAAAACAATTGTTGTATATAAAATAATTGTCTAGGAATCTTCATTTGGTGCTTAGTCATGTACCAAAAAAATACCAGTTCTCCACAGTTCACATTAAACATATATATTTACGTTCTTATATAGAAATATACAACAGAATCAGTTCTCGCAAGTGAGTTCGGAAGCTGGGAAACTAACCTCACTTTGATGAGCAACTACGCTTTGAATAGGCTTGGTCACAGATGGAGTTTTGAGATACCATATATGCAGAAATTGATCATCCTCAACTGAACCAAACAAATATTTGTGCCTCAGGTGCCATGCTACATCTTCTACAACACCTTCATGAACCTACTTTTGCCAATAATAAATCGTTGTAATATCTATAAAAAATCATAAGATAGGTGAATAGGTGATGCAGAGCATGCCAATGAGAATAGGGATATGCGGGGAACTCTTTCTTTCTTTCTTTGTGCAATGTGTAATGTATGATGTAACATTATTTGATTTACATGCCTCATCACCCATGACAGTGAACACTGTATCAAATTCTTACCCCATAGAAATTTTCTTTGTGCAATGTTTAATGTATGATGTAACATTTTTGTACAGGAATAACCAAGTATAAGGGTCTGTTTTGATACATATATATATATATAAAAGTTCAAAAATGATTCGGAAAACAATTAATTAACATGAAAATGTTGGGAAAAAAATTCGAGTGATTTGGTGAGACATTCTCTATAATTTCCTCTTTTTAATGGTAAAATGTTCTTACCCATTGCCCAAAGAACTAGACCATGGAAAAACCGAAAAAGTAAGAGAACATCTCACCAAAACACTCGTCTTTTTTTTCCAAATTCTCATAAGAACTAGTAGAGTTTTCAATCATTTTCCAACTTTCTAATCAAAAGCACCTTAAAAGAATGTGCCACTATACTCATCCCTGGAACAACCCCAATTCTACCCAAAGCCCAAACTAACCTTAAAAAAGTCCTCTGCCTTTCAGCCTTTTTAAGTTTACAGTTACACGCTAAACTTTAAACTAGATGTCATAAAAAGAAACCATGACTCCTGTGCTACCCAGCAAATTGACACTTTTTACCAAGAAAATCTAACTGCTTTCAGCGCCCAAATAATTTAGCCTTCAAAATTTGTAAAGCATAAAAGATTTACTTAAGCACAGCCCATCAAAGACAAATGGTAAGTAGCAAGATTTTAAGATTCTTCAACTATCCTACATCAATAGCCATCTACAAAAAGAGCTTTTTAGGGCAGGAAACTAAAGAGAAAAAGCATTTAATTAAGTGGCATTTGGTCTGCAGTGGACGCTGGGTCAATATCAATCCCCAGTAACTAGAATTGTGAAGATGTTTAGTTTTATGGGAATGTAATGTTATCTACGTAAGGAGTGCAATGCTGCAGAAGGTTGCTAAGAAACTCACCTTAAATATCTGTATTGCATCAATGGACTTGTTCTTTGGAGTAGCATTAATGTCCCACAAGCATATTTGGGCATCATCAGAACCACTTAACAAGTGGCCTTGCTTGAATTGACTCCATGATAGACCATATCCTTCAGTGCTATGGCCCCTCAACCTCAAATCAGGGCTGCATGCACCATCTAGAGGCGGCTTTGACGGGTGTTTGCTATAATCAAACACATATACTTCTGCGCTAACCATTTTGGTGGCAATAATAAATGGGTTTTAAGGCGTATAACGAGCTCGGTTGACCTCCCCATCATGATTTATTTGCTGGATTATTTGAACCAGAAATGGAAATTTTGGTATAAGAAAAATCAATGCTTGATGTTGAATACCAAATAAAGTATATACAGAGTAAATATACCAACATGAACATGCAGGTTAATCACAGATCCACAATGACAAAAGTTTGGTTAACACAAATTAGCTTAGTTTAATATTGTCATATTGAGCAATTTCAAAAGATTTCTAAGGACACCCACGCACAAAAAAGGTCGTTTCAGTGCTCATTAATGCAACTCGGTCATTCTCAGATCTCATTTTGACAAGCTCATTACCCAGTCAACAAAAGAAATACTTTGTGGGCCGTGGTTGCTTGATGAGCATTGTCTTTGACATGTTTTCCTCCTTCAATCCCAAAGAACTTCCTATTTTGTATCTAATTTCTCATCGCCATCACTATTTTTGTTGTTTTCTAACAGGACAAAGGAAACAACTTCTTTCAGAGGAGCAATTATTAACCTGAGCGTGCGAGTAGAACCAATGATCTTCTTCTTGAACAGTTACATCATCTCCTTGTGAGATTCGAATCTTTATCAAAATTGTGCTTCTTACCTTACTACGTTACCCAACCAGCTGATAAAAGGCCAAATTCAGTAGGGGCACATAGATATCAGTCTGATTAAAAATTTAATTCTGGTTCAAGTTTCGAAAACAGTTCAAGACATTAAGCAAAAGGAACAAATTATTTGATACCATGGCACAGTAATAAGATAAACAATCAAGCAAAGGAAAACATTGAACTCTCTCTCAAATCTTCATCCTCCTCGATAGAACAAATATTGAGATCTAGAAATAAATAATTAAAAATAAATTGAATCAGTTTATCTATATAGAGTCTAAATACTTAATCAGCGCCTCTTTTGATTACCACAATTGGACACCTTCGACTCAAAAAAGTTGACAAACACAATTGATTATATTAATGTCATTATAGTTATATCAACAGCTCCCATGTACAACTGGGGAACGCATATATGACCTACCAATTACTCCCACTGTTTAAATTGATAGTCCCACTTTCACTTCATACTTTTAAAGAAAAACACTAATATCAACCTAATCAATGCTCAAGAATGCAACTTATTTTCTATTGTCATATTAGATTTGGTACATTGATTATGTTCTAAAAAGAAATTTAATCTACCAATTTAAAATATCTCAAAAGCAAACTTTGGACTATTAATTTGAGACAGAGATAGTATAATCCATTACCAGTTGACCTATGCTACTAACTTTTTATACAATCTGAACGGCACTGGCACCACTCCCTACCAATGGGGCAACAAACTTAATGTGTTGTCTCCCGTTTTTTAAATCAAGTTAGTGCCATAACTGTTTGTGTAAAAAGTTAGTACAATTTGTTAAACCTAATAACCAATTGTATAAAAAAAATTATACAAAATCATTGTAGCAAATTAAAAGAAAGGCATACAATATATTAAATGTACGGCCCCACCGGTTCATTTTGAAGAGTGCCACAGCAAATTATACAAAACAAAACAAAACAAAAAATTACAAAATTTAAGTAAGCATAGTATTTTCCTAAATTCAATCACTGCAGCAAAATTACAATTACCTTGCCATTGGCACAACCGAACCCCCCAAAATCGGACCGATCATCGTCATAATGATGAGCGTCGTTATCGGGATCCTCGAGAGGGAGCTAAACCTGAGCAAGCATAAAATAATTAGGCTTATTCTCAGAGGTGTGGGTCCCGAATATCATCTTCTGAACGGAGTAGTCCTTTACCGGCGGCTCTTCCCGGTCCAGTAGCCACTCATCGGTGAGGGAAGGCCACTCTAGGGCATGAGTGATGACTAAATCGTACAAGAAAGGAGTGTTCTTTTTCCAAATCTTGTACTCTTCGTTTATTAGTCTCTCTTCTATTTCTCTTCTCTTCTCATCTCGTCCTTGTCTTTCCCCATTGTGATTGTTTGAGGTTTTGGTTTGAATTAGGGAGTTATGTCTTATGTTTGGTGAAGTGAATTAGGGTATGAATTGGAGGGGTGGTGTTTAGGTGCTTGGGAGGTTGAAAAATTGGAGGGAAAGAAATTAGGGGGAGGGAGTGTGCGTGTTTGTGTGACTGTGTTTTGCAGAATTGGATTTCAATTTAAGGGTTTTATTTGGGGAGAGGTGAAAGAAAGAGGTATACAAATAAGGGGTTATGGGCTGGGCTCAATGTCCATTGGACATTGTGAGGCGGTGAAAAAGGCCATGCTTATGCCATCTTTAGTGGGTAGGGCAAAAGTGTAGGCTAAAAATATATATTTACCCGAACAGTTAAACCAGAGTCGTACTGGAAAAAGCTAAATATAGCTTGCACGATTAATGAAATGTCGGGCCAACAAATAAACCTTTCCACGATGAATGATGTATCGTGCAATGGTATTGTTCCCCACGACACGTGGCAGGCATTTTTCTGTTTTTTTTTTCCTTCTTCTATTTTCGAAAACATTATTGCATGCATGCTCTTTGTTTTCACCTACATACTTTCTCTTTTTTCAAAAATAAAAACCTGCACCTTCATGGGTGCTCTGGGAAATTTTGTTTTTTTTGTAATTTAATAATTTCCCATCCATATATACTTCATCCTAACATTATGTTCTTCATCAAGAGTTTTCATAATATTCTCATTTATATCACTCTGTATTATAAATTTCAGTTTCATCCGTAAATTTTCTCTCTCAAGGTATAAATTATTCTACAAATTCTTTATTTATTTCTCAATGAATCTTCATCTCTCAATAGTTATATTATTTACAAATTATGCATTTCAATTTATTTTTTTTGTAAAATGAAATCAATCAAGAAGAATGTTTGCCAAACAATCTACACGGAAGACAGATGAAAGTGGATCTAGTAATGATCCACCAAGGCCTAGCAAGCGCACGACGTAGATCGACACAATGGCAAACTTAACCCGAATCACGTTCAATTTCATTAGGTGATTACAAACGTGTTGTTGATAACAAATACCATGTTTCAAACCCTGAAGTCATAAAATTATAATTTGGGAATTACTTTGTAATACGATCAACGTGGCACAACGCCAATGAATTGTATGTTACCTTATCGCATAATGATGAGGTAAAACGTTTAATTGATAATGCCGGGTGGTCAACAATTTTCTTGCTTCACATGCCAAAATCAGACCGTGGTGTTGTCGAAGCTTGTATTCGACATTGGTGTGATACTGCACATACATTCCACCTACCTACATGTGAGATTGGCCTTACACCGTTTGATTTCACAATGATAACAGGTTCAATTTTTATTATTAGAATTATTTACGATTTTTGTTAAACGCTTATATTAAATTATCTAATACATTTTGCGTTTGCTTGATTTAATATAGGAATTTAAATTGGAGGAAAATTAGATCTTCCGCCGTATACTGATGGGGAACTATTAGTTGATACAAAGAATACATTAGAGACATTTTTTCCAATGATTAATGCTACCATTGAATCAGGATTGCATTAAAGGTTCAGATTTAACATATTATTTATTAGTTGATGGAATAGCATAAGTTGTTGAACCAGTCATTATCGCTAGGGCATTTTGTTTTTACGTTCTCATATTTTTTTTCCAAATGGAAGTAGTACTTGCCAAATTGGATGATTAAATTATTTAGTAGATATGGAATATATTGGCAATTATGACTGGGGGTCATCAATTTTGGCCATATTAATTTGTATATATTTTTTTAATAGAATATATTATTGCCTCGAACATGCTGTCCAATATTAAAATAACCTCTTGTGCCGGATAATTCATAAAGAAAAATGTCTAAAAAATCGATATCGCAAAAAAAAAATTATGGCAGGTGATAGCTTTACAAATTGGTATTATTTATTAGATGGACCCACAACTTGATGGAACATAGCAACAAACAAATAAATGGAATTTGTATCCTCTGGCAGAATACTGTTTCTCGTATTTTTTAATATGTGTTATACAATAGAGCAGTATGTATTTGTTTTTGGCAGCAATTTCAGATACATAAATTAGTAGGAAATTCTATTACGAACACTTCGGCATCGCAGCCACTTGTCCAATATTGAAACAAACTTTGTCTTTCGAAGAACCTCTTGTCGACATTTAGCGAAAATTGGCTAATGACAATTCACAGATGGTCATATGTCTTGCCAATTAAAAAATAAGGAAGCTAAAATTATAATCGACCAAGAAGGGTCTAAAAATGTATGATAATTAATATATGCGGATATATAATTTGGTGAAATTTATTAGGTTCTGATATTGTAAAAAATATTATGAATAAATAACAATTAATATTATTAAAAATTGTGTGTGATAAATCAATTTGATGTATGGGAGTTATATGTATGGTAAATAATTATATGCGGATATATAATTTTGAGAAATTTATTAGTAAATCTAATATTGTAAAAAATATTATAAATAAATAATAATTGGAAATTAAATACAATATGTTACATGTATGGTAAATAATTATTAATATTAAGGCCCCACCAAAAAATAATCAATTATTATGCTTCACCACCAACAACTACCTATATGTCAATTAATTTGGTAGTTGTACTTGAATTCATCAGCTTTACAAATTGATGAATTAATGTCAAGTCGTACAATATGTCTAAATTTCGGTATGTGAGAAGAACAAAGCACCGCCAAAGGGAAGCTTTAATGAATGACTACCCATTCAACTTGGTGGAACATGGTATTTGGGTTTAACTCCTCATGAAAATAATCGGTGCAACAAACAAATAAAGGTGGAGCAATTATTTGCGATTTTGTTCTCCAATGTTTCTAATGCCCCCACCTCATCCTCCGGCAGAAGAAACATCAATAATGAACACCTTCGAGCCCCACCTCAGTGACGTAGAATATATCATCGAAAAACAGTAATGGGATTCCCAGGAATGCTCGAAAGTATTTGTTGGTCGGATTTCAACCCAAGTAAATAAAGAGATTGAGTAAGTTTTTAAAACTTAAGAATTTAAAAACTTTTCTAACAATATTTAAGTTTGAAGAAGAACAAAAAGCACCGAGCCAGTCCAAGGGAAGCTGCTCATGAAAGACTGTGATTTACCTCTCACAAATTTGAAGTTTGCTAACAAGTGTGTAAAGAATACTTTCACACTGTTATCCTATTTGAAATTTATCTCAAAAAATTAAGTATACTCTCCATAAGGTGATTTTCAAGATGATATATCATAGATTGAATCGATTCTAAAAAATGCAAAAAGCATACCTCTATTCAAGGCTCCCGAATGACCATCAGTCGACTGAGCAAAGCCCATCAGTCGACTGATACCCTTGTGTCTGTTAATTGCAGACGCAAATTTTTTCGATTTGTTTTGATCATATCTCATTATCCACTGGACTTGATGAAATTTTGGATATTCTATAATGTGTCCAAATTTCATAATGATCGGAGTCCGGGAAGGCCTCCAATAAACCGTTAGATTAGAAGATGCGAATCTAGGAAAAAATAAACATTTTTGCAATTAAGCCTCCAAAAAGTTAGTTTAACTCATCATCAAAAAAAAATAATAGTAGCAAATATGTTTTTGTATCAAAATTCATTCATATGAATTAATTATGAATTTATTTCAAAACTGATTTTGCCACAATGTGATCAATCTTATGGGAGCATGCACCAAATTGATTCTTCACTTGAAGCTTTTCCCTTGAAGCTTTAGTATATGATCCTTGATCTTTTATGCTTCATGAAATGCATTGCTATCTTATGAGTGATGAGATTGATCTTCTTGTTTTGTCCAACGCTTGTAGAAGAATGATCTTGATTCGAATATTGATCGAATGATCCTTGTCAAACTTCCTTTGAGCAATCATGCTATTCTTGATTTTCCAAATAAGAAATCTATAATCTTATATCAAGAACATGTTAAATTACACATGATTGATTTATTGTTATTATCAAAATAAGATTAAGACCTTCAAGGTCAACAATATTGATTGTATGCACTAGCAATGAAAAAATTGTTCAGTTGCATGGCAGAGTGCATACCGAGGGCATAATGGATGTCCAACACTAATCCTCAAAGCAGTTGCATCTTGCGATACATGAATTTGATCGTCATATTTTGGTATGCCACGTGCTAATAATGATCTAAATGTCTTAGCCCGATCTCATGTTTTTGAAGATCTTTTACATGGTAGAACACCGCCAATTCTTTTTTAAAATAAATGGCAATCAATACAACATGGGGTACTATTTAGCAAATGGTATTTAACCACGTTACACAACTATTGTAAAAAGTATGAAAAGGCCTAACACATAAAAAGATAAAGTTTTTTCAGAAGCACAAGAAAGTGTAAGAAATGATGTGGAACGTGCTTTTGGCATTCTACAGGCAAGGTTTGCCATAGTCCGTCAGCCAAGCAACCATTGTGATTCAAGCATGTATTACATAACATTATTGTTGAAGATGAACGTCGTACAAATTGGGATTGTGTGTACGATCAAATTGAAGAGCTACCAGA
This sequence comes from Lonicera japonica, assembly GCA_021464415.1. Taxonomy (NCBI): domain Eukaryota; kingdom Viridiplantae; phylum Streptophyta; class Magnoliopsida; order Dipsacales; family Caprifoliaceae; genus Lonicera; species Lonicera japonica. The sequence goes on from CM038471.1 coordinate 41,549,514, forward strand.
AATGGAACGAGATCCAACAATGGTATTCAACGCTTATATTAATCGTCAGGCCGAAATGACTAATGCTGACATTCATACCGTTTGCGCGTAGATTTAGTTGAACACATTTGGGAATTACATGCATAATCTGATGCATAAATTAGCTATGTTATTTATTATATTAATCTATTTAAATGTTAAGTCATGTATTATATTCAACATTATTGATGCATATGTTACCTTTTGTTTAACATGTATTCTTAATTTTAATGTTATATATTATAGATATTTATTATAATAATAAATGTGAGAATTATTTTCCTATTAATAGAAAACAGATAAGCCTTTCAAATAAAGTAAAAAATTACAGTACTTCAAATAAAATAGTACAATAATAAAAAAAAAACTTACAAAATAAAACATTGCATTATAAAATAATTGGTTTCCCTAATAATTTGGAAAAATGGCGAGAAAAGTTTTACGACGCTTGACTTTATTGACGTCTTCGGTTTAGCAACTCCTGAATCCAATAATCATAAAGCTCACGTTGTTGATCAAACATGCGACTTAAATCCATTCCCATTAATGTTGTTTTCCTCAAGCGGCATCTCTTCTTTGCTCCTCTCGTTCAAGTCTTTGGTTTTCTCGAACCCGCCTTTCTTCTTCTCGAATGCGCCTTTGTTCTTCACGATTCCTCATATTTTCTTCACGATTATTCATTTCTCGTTCTTCTTCTTTGCAAAATACCAGACGTTCCATTTTTTCATGCATACCTTTTTGCTCAGCATTTTGTAGAGCCAAATTGCTTTCGTATAGTTCCGAAAATTTTTGAGCTCTTTAAATTGAAGCATTTTGAATAGTTAGACTTTTATCTTTTTCCTTCCTTTTTTTTTTGTAATTTTGCTTCATTTATTCCCATAGGCCTATTTTCATCTGGACCTTCGATATCAATAAGGGAATAATCATTGCCTAGATTAACTGAAGAAGGTCCACCGCCGCTATCCGTTGGGTCGAAACGAGGCTTTTGTGTATTTAATGATGTTGTCTTCAAGTCATACTTTCTGTGTTCTTTTAAAATTTGATAACATCTATAAAAAATAAAAGGTTTTTGCATTTCTAATTGGTAACTCTCCCGAGCTTCTCTAATCTGCATTAAAAAAAAGTAATATTATAAATTAATTACAAAAAAAAAATACAATTATCGAAAATAGATGCTTTGATATAATGTATTTTACCCAGTTCATTTCATTTGTACCACTTATTTGATTACTCATTGCATGCGATAATTTTGATAAATACATCGTTAGACATTTATGAATTGTCGAATATCGCGATTGGAGAGAGCATGGAGTTCTTCTAGATATAATACCTGGCTGCCCATAGTAAATTGACGCAATCGATTCCCATAATCTTTCAATAGTTTGATTAGCACCAACTACCGAATCAAGACTGATGTGAATATAACCTCGACAAAGAGCTTCATCTTCAAATGGTGTCATATTTGCTCCACGAAATCTAGACATTATGAAAATTATAGAGACAAATTATATGGAAATAAAAATCTTACAATCTGTAGAATGAAATGGAACTTCTTTTTTTCAAAAACAATACACTGGAAATGAGGTTCTGAGAATGCAATGGAAAACGGTTGCTTAAATATTTGAAAGAGCAGCAACGGATGAAAATTTGAATCATGTGTCAAACAACACATGACGTATCAGTTAAACCACTCTTGTTTCTCACGATACATGATGTGTCGTGGGAGATACCACACGACACATCATGTGTCGTAAGAGTGCCCATTATCTGGCCCGACATTTCATTGATCGTCTAAGCTAAAATTTTGCCGGTTGTTACATTTAGCTTTGGTTTACACTTTTACCTACATTATTACACATTTAGCTTACCGGATGAGGCAGGAAATTGGCTAAATTTAGCCATTTAGCTCACCCAATGTAGATGGTCTTAGGGCTCAGAAGGGGAACTAATATCAACTAAATTTATTAATAGATCAAATTTCTGAATTTGATTTAAATCTCACACATTTTATCAAATATAGATTTAGAATTTCAATATTACAATCTAAATACAATCCGAATCCACAAATTCAATAATTTAGTAAAGCAAATATAGATATAGGCATATTCTGTACAATAGTAATCCGATTTGATATTATATAACGTCTACTTTAAATTTGCTGCATATATAGAAAATATAATATCAAGTTCAATTGAATTGTAACTCGAGGTTTGGGGTACTTATTATGTTATAAATTTGCTTACGAAATATTTTGTTACTAAAAAAACATGGTATTGATGTTAAGCTATTTTTATGAATATTTTGTTTCGTTTGTTTGTTGTTGAAAGTTATTTATCTATTTTTAATATGTAGTTGAAAATGAAAAGATTTTTTCTTAAAACATTTGGATCGGATTATCAGATTGGAGATCAATTAAATTCACAAAATCGAATATGGATTTGATTATTAACAATTTGTCAAATTATCAAATATGATATAATTGATTTTTTTTCTTTAATGGATCGGATTGGATATAGGTAATTCAGTCAAAATATGATCCAGGTCCAGTACCTGCGTCCCACGATGGTTTAACCCACTTGGGGAAAAAAATTACTCATCTTATGAAAAAAATCAATATTTTCTCTTAAACAAGTGATAATTCAATAGGTATAAGTCAAGGTTCAATAACAACTTAAGGACATCTTAAGTTATGATGACAAGAAAAATGATAACATGTTACATGTAATACCCCGTAATTTAATTTAAGTAATTAGTTATGTATTAGCCTTAATTAAGTGAAAAATTGGGTTAAAATACAAAAATTAATGTTGGTACAGAGGTGATCACCCAGGTCATAGTCGATTATGGTTTATGGGCTCTCGGGAGTTCACTTTTGAGTTAGCCATAATTGATCACGAGCCTGAGAAAAGCAGGGTTTTACCAATTTTAAAAGTTTGACCTGAGATGTTTTATTAATTTTATACATCTAAATATTGGAGGAGCGGGAAATATTCTAGAACACTTGAGAAATTGCTATAAATAGTTGGAGATAAGAAGTTAGGATTTTTTTAGTGAATTTTGGCAAAATCCAAAAAAAATGGTTGGAATTAACATTTTGTTTATCATCCAACCTTTGAGCTTGGTATAATTGGGAGGAAAGCTTGGAATCTTGGTGGTTGAAACATTTAATTTCAATTGTAGCTTATAATCTCTTAAGGTAGGAGTTGTTATGTATTTATTTGTGGATTATGTGTTTTAAATTATGAATTTATTAAGATTAAACACATGTGTGAAGTTATAGTTGTATTTATCATATGTGTTTATATTTGCATAAATTACTCAATGATATGTGTTGATTTATATGTGAAATTATAAAGAATAACTAATGAATCACGAGTGATTCAAAAATTAACTAACAAAGGTGATCCATGAATACACTTGAATTTCTTTTTGTTTTATAATTTATTATATGATATGAGATTTAGTGTAATTTCTTTCATCATTTAGGATTTAAGTTAATTTGTTAGAGAATTGAGTAATTCTTGCATGTATATAATATTCTTATATGATATAGTGATTTTGTATAAAAGTGGCATTTATTATATTCAAGTATGCATGGCATGTTTTTTGCTTGTCAACCCAACACCCGACATCGACACGTATGTTGCAATGTGTATCTTGAAGTATACATGTATTGCTTATATCATTTTGGAATATCTTATAATGATTATGATCGTCTTTTGGAATGCTTTATCGTTAGATTATTATAATGATTATGATCGTCTTTTACCGGCTTGGGTGATTATTGAGCTTTATCGCGTTAGATTATGCATGATATGAGTATATAATGAGATTCTTTATGTTCTTTTGGAATTATAGTATCGCTTACCTATGTAAAATAATTATCGATCGCATCATGATATGAGTATATAATGAGATATATAATAATGAGGAATGTTCAGAACCAGCATTAGCCTGAAAATTAGATGTAAATCACGATTGTTATTCATATGTTCAGAACAAGGTGGTTCTTTATGTTCATTGTATTATGATTCAGAACAATATCTGTTATCTATGTCGAAGGTGACGTTATCTCGAATATGTTATGGGCACATTATATGTTATATATGCGCCAAAGAATTAGTATAATATATTATGTTAATTTGTAATTTGAAGAGCATATATTATTACTAATATTTATATTTTTAATGTTTTTTCAGGTGTTAGAAAAGAATTGAAGAAGATAGAAAAAATAGATAAATTAAAGCAAGTGAAGACACCTAAAATGTTCAATACTTTCAGAGTGAAGACACTTTTTATGAATTCCAAATAATGCGATTCTTGAGCCTAAATTGAAGAGAATTTCGAGATCTACAACTTTACAGTTCAACATTTTTTCAAATTCAATCATCTCGAAGTCCGAAATTGTGACTCAAGTTACAGTAAAATATGACGAAAATTAATGTATTTAATTATGGGCCTATTCATAATTTAATTTAAATTATCAAAAGCCCAGCCAATTAATGAGTATCCCATTTGGAAGTAAGTCAAAGAAAAGGAAACAAATCAAAGCCCACTTAAGCCCATTAATTAAAGCCCCATTAATTATGAGCCAAGCCCATCTACTACTCCTAGACCCATTAGGATTTTAATATTATAAAAGCAAATTGTGCACTTCATGGAGCAGCAGCACTGCCGTGAACCTCTCATCTCCTCTCTTTTCTTTATTTTTTTCTTTTGTTTCTTTTTGCTTTGAAGATTAGAAGATTGAAGACTTAATTTTATCTTTTATTAATGCCAAGTAAGTTTTTTTTTAATCTTGTTTGTTATTATTTAATTTTTATTATGTTAGCGTAAATTTGTGCTAGGGTTAGGATGAATATATTTAATTGATTTCTTTGTACGTATTCATGCCAATTGACTCTACCAATTTAATACTTTAATATTAAATAAAAATTTTCCTATTGGATGCCTATTTTAATTGACAAAAAAATAAAGTTGGATTCTCGCTATTTTTTGTTGGATTCACCTTATGATTTGTTGAGAGCGGATATATGGTGTGTTTTGACGGATATAGTGAGTGTTTTGATTTTATACATTAGTTTGGCTGTGAAAGAATTACAATTGGATTTATTTAATTAATTGGACTTTATTAATTTTATTTTTCGCATCTAATAGAGTCGAGAGACCAAATTAGTGCGAGATAAAAGTAGAGTTTATGCGCATGAGTACTAAGGAAGATGATATTAAATATATGATATTAAATATACTTCAAAACCCTAGTCAATTAATTCATTAATTTTATTATCTTGCTTAGTAGTATTTAATTTAGTTCTATTAATTTAATTTACTTGCTCTACTTTACTTTATTTAATTTGTTTTATTTTATTAGTTTGATTCATACCAATTATTCTTTGCTAGATTAGGAACTAGTGAAAAATTAACAAGACAAAAATTTAAAACATACTGTTTGAGTCTCTGTGGGATGGGACCGACCTCGCTTATACGCTATATTATAAATTGATTCGTGCGCTTGCGAGTATTAAAATTTATCACAACAATGTTATATCTCTGTGGTTAATTCTTCGAATATAATGTGATGATATATCGTTCCATTCTAAATGTGACTGGTTTATGTCTATGTAGTTGTAGATTATGGCTTCTTGACATAACAATCAAAGCTCAGGTGATGTTGTATATGCATATAATTAATGTCATGCATTATACAATGATTACTTGATTTGTGGTGGAGTTAGTAAAGCAATTGAAAAGTTTTATATTGCAAAAATTGATTTTCTAAATGGTGTCCCTTTATCATCTACTGAGCATTAGGCTCACCCTGTTTTTAAAATGAATATTTTCAAGTAATAGTAACGTGGTAGATCAGTTAGAGTCATGGTTTAAGATATGTTATAAACTTTTGATACCGACTACTTATTTTTCATAAATGTGTAAATATAAGCTAACTCCGAATAGTATGTAATGTGTTTTACTTTGTATATATTGTTGTTTTTTAATGTAAGATTGTGTAATTAAGTTATGTGATAACTCAATGATACTCAGTGGCCATGTATGCATATGTTATAGTTTAGTTCAGTGGTTGATGTTTATTTTATTAATCTCAACTCTTAGTAATTAAGTTTATGACAGGGTAGTGACGTATTCGGCCTTAAAAGCGTTGGCTAATTATGTTAACTAAGGCGGTGCGTTACTGTAGACACCCCGATCCGTGACCCCCGCAAGAACCCTAACGACTATTGAGAAGTACAGTTTTTGGAGTCCGGGACCCACCCGGGCACTCGAAATTGCCCCAAAAGGGTTTGTTGGCCAAACAAACCTGTTTTTAAGGGAGATTATCGCGCGACAAACCAATATGTCGCACATCAATCTCTTTTATATCGCGCGATAGGTTCCTCGAACACAAGCCAACCATTTCTTGACAAATTAGTCTATCAGAAGGGTCACTTCAGCCGTTTGTCGCGCGACATTGTCCAACATGTCTCGCGACACTTGCCTTTTCTAGGGAAATGTCGCGCGACAATCCTTTCCCAGCACTATAAAAAGGCCAACACCCCCAAGGGAAAGTGAGGGCAACTTGAGATCTAAGAATTCTGAGTTTATATCTGATTTTCTGATCTTCTATCAAGTATTTTCTACGATCGTCTTATTTTTGAAGAATTATAGAATCTATTCTCGACACTCAACGTGTCCCGCTTCTGGAATCGAATTCTAGGAAATATCTGAAGAAAGAAAATATTATTATCGCCGGAGATCTCTCTGCCATATTATATTTTCTTTCTTATTATTATTCTCGTCGGGAAGGTAAAGAAAGTCTCTTCTAGTATTTAAAATTAAATATATGTGTACTTGTTTTGCTTCTGTTGTTCTGTCCACATTTTATTTGAATAAACTTATTGCCAAGTTATAAAATAGTCTACTATTTTCAAAACAAAACCTCTGATAAAATTATTTTGCAAAACTAGAAAAGTAAGTACATTATCATCCAGATAAAATTCTGTTTTCAAAATCCGGAATGATAAAACTTACTTAGGAATTAAAATTCGACATATCCCGTCCTTACCATAGACTGTGACGTGTCTGATAAAACTCCCCTCAAAGAGTTCTAATTCTATATTAAATTAGTCCTGATACAAGATCCGTATTTTCTCAAAGTAATTAAAACAAGATAAAACCGATATTATTATCTGAGGAAATAATACGTAAAACTCTCTCTTAAATAAAAAAGCTTTGTCATTTGTATTTACATATTTCAAAACAAAACATTGGATCTCGGAACACGAAGGTTTTTATCCCTTTCTCCGTTTTTCCCAAAATTAGGGTTTTTAATTTGGGAAGTAGTAAACTGTCAATAAAAGCATCAAAGTTTTTCAACATAGAATAAACATAAAAGACCACTAGAGACCGAAAGGGCGAAATGGATGCTTAACACCTTCATAATCCGTAACATAGTTTCTGAACCCCATAGAATCCTGATTTCGCAGACGAACGTGTAAAGAAAGGCTTGTCTATAGCCTTTCCTCTTACATACCCCTTTTTGTCCGTTTTCTCGTAAAACGTACTGGCAACTCTAAACAAACCCTCTTGCATTTAAAAATAGGATAGAGGGACACCCGATATGAATTATCAACCCACAAGAAGCAAATGGAACAACGAAATCCTTTCCGATGTTTCAGACCCCCACACACGGGAACAGGACCCGGGGGGCCGCATTTGCGGATTCTCACAGTTACATTATAAGATGTTGGAAATAACAATTCAATATTAAGCAATTAGTTTGTTGGCAAACGAGTTACATGAAAAAAAAAGGACAACAAGTATTCATTTATTTAGGTCAAATTTTTGAGAATTCAATATCGAGGTGATAACTTATTTTGCAGAGGTCAAATTTTAGACATGAGTTCATATTACATAAAAACACAAAGAGAATACTTAATAGTGTTCACTTAAATTCATATTTAAATGGAGGAAAAATTGTTAAAATCGAAATAACCATAATATGTAATCTAGTGACTTGTCCACTATAGTGTACCTGTTAGGGTGAGTGGTTCGGAGACATCTCCAAACTATCGCGGTCAGCACCAGACTTAGATCTAAAAGCCAAGATAAAAGCGAACTAAAAATAGAAAACACATAATAAAATATTAAAAATATGTCAATTGTGAATTTTTAATTTTTTGGATTAATGGATTTATACAGCGTTTGATATGTAGGATAAGAGAACATAATAGGATAAAATTTATCTTATCATATGTTTGGTATTCATTAGAATTGAATATCGAGATGAATTATTAATACCATTAAAACTTTTTATCTCATATAAAAAATGATTAGTGAATCACACGTAAAAAGTGAGAGTATTTTATACTGTTTGGATAAAATTAAATGATCATATACAATTATTTAATATGTGTTAAACACACCCTTATGGCTCATTTGGTTCGAACTTTGGGAATGTAATTGGCATTTAAAATTCCAGAAAAGCTCATTTCCCAGAATATAAGATTCATTTCCATTGTTTGGTTCCATAACAATGCTTCTTTTTTGGCATTCTAAATTATTTTTAATTTACCAACATACCTTCCAACATACTTTAATGAGAAAAAACAAAGAGCAAAGAACACAAATAAAGAACTTAGACATATATAAAGGAACGGCATATATATAAAGGAAATCTCGCCGAAAGAGATGAAGAAAGAACATATCTCGCCGGTGACAGAGGAAATAAAGTTCGTGAAAAAATAGAGTGGCTTCATTGGTGCCATTTGATGAATGGTAAATAAAAAAAAATGTTGGATTTTAAGTTAGGGTAGATTTGTCATTTGATGAAAAAATAAAAAATTCTCTTAAAATCCTCAACGTTCCTCTCAAATTTGAAAAGAATAAAAATTGATGAAATAGAGAAATTTAGGGTCTGTTCGGTAGCGTTTTTAGAGACCCGTTTTTGTTTTTTGAGTTCAAAAATGGATAAAAAATGCGTTTGGTGGGATATTGACAAAAACACGAAAAACGTTTTCGAAAAATGAATTTAAGTTTAAAGCGTAAAACGCAAAAATGCCAAAATGATATTTTCACCATTTTCAGTCTTGCAATCTTTATTTTCACTGTTTTCGTTTTCGGAAAATGTTTTCGCTATTTTCATTCTTGAAAAATTCGTTTTCCCATTTTCATTTTTTGAAATTATTCTCATAAAACATTATCCGAAAACGTTACCGAACGGGCCCTTATATTTCTTAGGAATCATGGATTCCATCTTAAAATTTCAACTAAATACTATAATTCTATCTAAAATATAATTTAAAATTTTAAGAATCATAAAAAACTTGAACCAAGCGAATCTTGATCTACGACGAGACTCGAGCTTGAAAAATGCACTAAACTGCAAACTGCAAAGTAGGAGAAAAATAGGGCCAAGCGTCTTCTCATTAGGGCGAAAGTACACCGCTTGAAACACACTTACCGCCTCCTCTTTTTTTTTCCCTCTGAAAACCGAACATTTTCCCTACAAAATCCTCCAGCAGAAACAAATCGCCATCACCTTCTTCACCCTCACAATCGCACACCAACTACTCAACCAGAACCAAGAAGCAATGGGGAAAGACGAGGACGAGATGAGGGGAGAGATAGAGGAGAGGCTAATCAACGAAGAGTACAAGATTTGGAAGAAGAACACTCCTTTCTTGTACGATCTGGTCGTCACTCATGCCCTAGAGTGGCCTTCCCTCACCGTCGAGTGGCTCCCCGACCGGGAAGAGCAGCCGGGGAAGGACTACTCCGTTCAGAAGATGATCCTCGGGACCCACACCTCTGAAAATGAGCCTAATTATCTTATGTTAGCGCAGGTTCAGCTCCCTCTAGAGGATGCCGAGAATGATGCTCGTCATTATGACGATGATCGGTCCGATGTTGGCGGATTTGGTTGCGCCAATGGCAAGGTGAGATTCTTCTAGATCTTTTGGTTGTGTACTGTTTTATTTAATTTTTTTAATGTTTTGAGTTGGGGAATGGTTAATTTGTTTGAGATAAAAAAATGCGATGTTTTGTGCGATTTTCCCAAATCTGGGGTTTTTAGGGTTTTAGGGTCTGGTTAGTTGTTTTGTCCCTTGGATTGCGAATTAGAGAATTTACAATCTTTACATTTATTTGTGTTTGGTTGTGAAAATTGAACAATGGTAAATATTATAATTCATGTTGTTATCATGATAATTCAGACCCCCCCAACCATTTGGATTTATCATTTAAGTCTTCCAAACACTCCATGAATTAGAATTGAATTATTTATAACTTCACAGATGTACAATTCATTAATTGGAAGTAAACTAATTTTAAGATTAAACAGTTTTCACAGCCAAACAAGCCCTTAGTGAGAACAGTGAATTGGATTGGTGATGATTGTGAATATGTAATTGGTGGATTAGATCATAAGTTAGTCTGTGTTTTAGCATCTGTGAGCTGTTTGACAATGGAAAGGGCTAGTTATGAAATTGGCTGCAAGATATTGTTGATGAGTGTCTGATGTGAATCTGATTCTTCATTTTTTTTAGTTGGTCTAGAGCTTTGGTTGAATGGCAGCATTAGTTCGTATGAAAAAGGGTCTTCAATGCAACTATGGAAAGGAGAAGGGCACCCTTAGGGTGCTTGCTGACCTGCCAATGTCCATGAAGAAAAATCTTGTTGGTGTATGTCAAGTGCCTGAATGGACAGCCAATGTCATTTTCTTAACAGTATTTTACTGCCCCTTCTGACCTGGGCGGCCTACACCCAATCACCTCAATATTTGAAGCCCAGCCAGGACCCACCACCTAATGTGGTTGGAGTGAGTGATATCAATGAAATGTTGTTTCTTTCTTTATTCATTTTTTTCCCTGAATGGACATGTTGATTAATATCATTAGGTACCCTCCTAAAAGAACCATTTTGTTAGAACACAAAACGGACACAAGCGTGACAAACAAAATACTCAACAACCAAGGTGGATAAACTCATTTCATTAACTAGTGTGAAGGGCAGGGGATTGGAGAGCGTGCTTGGTAGTATAAATTTTCTCAGCTGCAACCGGGAGTACCATACAGATTTAAAACTTGCTCAGAATGCATTTATGGCTAAGTGGTAGCTTATTAAGCATGCTATGATGCACGGACACTCTCTCGGAGGGCGCGTATCCTGCCCGACACGTGTCGGACACGCGAGGACATGTTGGGACTCACGTGTCGGAGAGTGTCCCATTGTTTAATATTTTTTTTTACACCGACACGCTGGGGACACGTTGAGGACACGTAAAAAGGGGTGATATAAAAAAAAAGTAAAATATGGGGTGAAAATAATAATAATACAATTTGAAAATAAAACAAACGTAACAAATATTATTTCTCTCTTTAACCCATAAAACCTAGCCCCATTTCCCAGCCACCATCGAAAGAAAACCCTAGCCCCAGCCATTGACGATTGCTCAGCCCCAACCCGAGGCCTACACAATAGGAGATAGTAAGTATTGGGATATTGCCGGTGATACTTTTGACACACTTGAAGAAGTTGAGAACTTCAAAGGCATCTCTCTCTCTTGATGAGCTGGAGTTGGAGTTGGTGCTATTTGGGGATGAAGTTCAAAATGTTGAGGCGGTTAATGTTGAGTTGAATGAGTGATTGTTATTTTTATATTCTCCTTTTGGTTTTTATTATTCGGTTAATGTTGAGTTGAATGAGAACAACTTAGTTTATGTAATTATTCTCCTTTTGGTATTTTTTTTATGCTTTAATTATGAAACTTAGTTTATGTAATTATGTATTTTTTTTGATCATGTTTTGAATATTTGCCATTTGGGCTATTATGTTTTGATGCAATCTATTTTCATTTGATTGAATTCTTAAATATTTATAATGTTTATTGCATATATATATATAATTAATTAATTAATTAAGAACGTGTCCCCCCTACGTGTCGTGTCCTACATTTTGGAAAAATTGCGTGTCGAGTGTCGCGTGTCGTGTCGAAACGCGTATCGCGTATCGCGTCCGTGCTTCATAGTAAGCATGTCAAACTGGGCCAAGTTGCATAAATCTGGCATAAAACATGATTGTTGTATTCTCTTTAGTTACATTTATCTTTCAAATGTTAAAATGGTTTCTAATGGTATTTGATTACTGAAGTCTTGATGTACTTGTCATATAAATTGGAGAATATTAATGTGCATAATTCTTCACATTGCTATGCTCTTGAAGCCTTAGCTATTTTCATACGAAAATTTCTCTTGCAGGTGCAAATTATCCAGCAAATAAATCACGATGGAGAGGTTAACCGGGCTCGTTACATGCCTCAAAACCAATTTATTATTGCCACCAAAACTGTTAGTGCAGAAGTATATGTTTTCGATTATAGCAAGCACCCATCTAAGCCTCCTCTTGATGGCGCTTGCAGTCCTGATTTGAGGTTGAGAGGTCACAGCACTGAGGGATATGGTTTATCATGGAGTCAGTTCAAACCGGGTCATTTATTAAGTGGTTCTGATGATGCCCAGATATGCTTGTGGGACATTAATGCCACTCCAAAGAATAAGGGTCTAGACGCCATGCAAATATTCAAGGTACGTTTCTCCATTTTTGTCGGACCATATTTTACTTCACAGATTCTATTGGCCTTCAGCAGAATCACACACCTTGCATAGACCACAAAACATACATATAAAAGTAAGATACATTCAAAATCAAGACATACTTGAAACTGATTGGCATTCATATGTTTGTGTTAAACCAGCTTCTTAGACATGAAATATGCTTACGTGAAACACAACTTCTGAATTTGAATTGTTTTGAGTTCAGATTAAGGTGTGCTGGTGGTGGAAATATAGACCCACTTTTGCTATCTTAATCCTAATGCACAGAAAAGCAGAGTTATTACTTATTACACTTCCTAAAATAATTTTATTTGCAGTAACTTAGATTTGTGTTATTTGCAAGCTACCTCTGATAGCCTGATGGTTAAAGGACTGCTCACATTTTACAACTGTTAAATTGTTTTATTTAGGGAACTGAAGAGGGTAGTTGTCAAACCTAGAAGAAATCGTGAACCTTAATCCGTAACTTTTGACGTGCAAATCAAACTACATACTGAATCATAAGTTTTACACAATGAAAATCACAAGACAAAAAAGAGTAAATAACATTCAAGGCATCTAGGAAACATTGAGAAGGAAGCATATTACAGTGTACAAGTATAAACTATTCTTAGGATATGATATTGTCGTCAACACGAAACATGGGTCCGAAGTTCGATTGATCTCATTTTCATTAATTTAGTTGCCACAAGTACTTTATGGACCACTTACCTGAAACTTGTAATACAGAAACATACATAACTAGACCTAGCAGAATCACATGATAACATGACATGAATCGAAATGAAGTTATAAGCTAACGGGTGAACCTCTAATGAATTCGGGTGGTCGTCGGGTTCACCCGTTTTACACGAATTGATAATGAATTGGTTACGGGTTCAATTCGGGTCACCCGTTAAAAACCTTTTCAACTTTTAATAAAACTAAAGTTTATTGAATCATGTTAGGATTTTTATCTGTTTTAGGATTTATGAGTATGTACTTTAACTTTTTAAGTAATTTTAGTTATTCACTCGTCTTGTTTGTTGTAATTTTTATTTTTTTTTAAATTTATTTACGTAATGGGTACTATTGGATTGTATTGTGTCACCCAATAACAAACTGAGTCGTATATGAATTTGGAATACATCACCCGGTAGCTTATTGATTTGGTGGAGACAAAAATAATCCGCATTTCGTTAAGATCTGACACGAACTGATCCGTTGCTGGGTTAATAATACTGGATATAGTGTAAAAAGTAGAATTTTCATAACTAAATAACCAACTTAAAGCAAAAATCAAGCTAATAGAAGTCTCTTAGACTGTTACAAATGAAATAAAGCAAGTAATATAACTTAATCTTATTCTTACCCTTTTACATCACAACTACATGGGCTAAAGTGGGATTGAAATACTCGATTTAGTGCTTATCGCCAATGAGGTAGTGGAGGAATATAGGGTAAATAAGAGAGAGGGTGTGGTGTTCAAAATAGACTTTGAAAAGGCGTATGACCACATTAATTGGGATTTTTTGAATTTCGTTTTGGATAAAAAAGGGTTTGGGAGGGGATGGAGAAGTTGGATTAGAGGGTGTATCTCTTCGATTAATTTCTCGGTTATGATTAACGGGAAACCAAGTGGGCTTTTTGGGGCTTCGAGGGGGTTACGTCAAGTGGATCCACTATCCCCGTTTCTTTTCATATTAGTGGCAGATGTCTTAAGTAGGTTAATGAAAAGAGCATGTGAGAAGAAGGTCGTTAGGGGTTTTGAAATTGGGCGTAATAAAACTGAAATTTCTCATTTGCAATTTGCTGATGATAGCATCTTCTTTATTCCAAATGATAGTCTTGTGGCTGATAATTTGGCTGGGGTGCTTAAGGTATTCTCATTGGTATCGGGCCTAAAAATCAACATGGGAAAAAGCATAGTGGTGGGGCTGAACTTAGCCCCATCACAGCTGTCCGGAATTGCAAATACGCTTGGGTGCGGGTGTGGGGAATGGCCTCTTAGCTATTTGGGTTTACCATTAGGTGGTAATCCCAATAGCATTGAGTTTTGGAACCCTGTTATAGAACGAGTCTCAAAAAGAGTGGATGGGTGGCATAAAGGATGCCTTTCAAAGGGGGGGAGATTAACTTTGCTTCAATCGGTTTTGGGGAGTATTCCAATTTACTACCTTTCGATTTTCAAAATTCCCCAAAAAATAGCATCAAATTTGGAAAAGTTAACGAGGGACTTCCTTTGGGAAGGAAGAGGGGAAGGAAAAAAAGATCATCTTGTGAATTGGGAGGTTGTTTCGAGATCTAAGATAGATGGAGGGCTTGGCGTGGGAAACTTAATTAAAAGGAATAAGGCATTGCTAGGTAAATGGCTTTGGCGGTTCCCACTTGAAAGTGATTCACTTTGGCATGCGATTATAGCAAGTATGGCTCTCATCCGAATGGGTGGGACTCTTCACATGCCGTTAATGGCTCTCTTCGTGCTCCTTGGAAGTCTATTTCAAGGGTGTGGAGTGACTTTGAGCAACATATTAAATTGGTTGTGGGAAATGGGGAGAGAATCCGCTTTTGGGAGGATTCATGGGTAGGGGATAAGCCACTCAAAATTAGTTTCCCTAGACTATATAGGATTTCTTGTGATCAAAATGCTACCATTCATTCGGTAATCTCCTGGTCATCCTATTCAGAGTATTCGTGGAACCTTTCATTTCGTAGGTCCTTCCTTGATAGGGAGGTCGATGAGTATGTTTCCTTGTTAGGTTTGACTCATGGCTTAAATCTAAACCAAAATTCATTGGATAAACGGGTATGGGTTGCTCACATTTCTGGTGATTTCTCTTGTAAGTCCTTTTTTGAAACACTATCTCATTCATCGCCCTCAATCACTCCACATCAATATAACTTCATTTGGAAAGGAAAAGTCCCTTCCAAAGTTAAGGTCTTTGCTTGGCTTGTATTAAGAGGAAGAGTGAACACTTGTGACGTTATTCAAGAGAGGAGGCCATCCATGTGTTTATCTCCGTCTTGGTGTATTTTGTGTAAAGAAGGTTTCGAAGGGATGGATCACATTCTGCTCCATTGTAACTATGCATGGGGAATCTGGGCTAGGTTGTTCAAAGCATTTGGGTTGATAGGGGCTGCCCCTAAAAGATGGGTAGATTTCATTGGGCTGGAATGGAGCTTTAGCAGCGCAAAAGCTGGGAATCTGTGGAAGGTGACAGTGATGGCAGCAGCATGGGCAATATGGCTAGAGAGAAACAAGAGAGTTTTTGAAGATTGTTATAGATTGGTATCTAGCTTGTGGGATCACTTGAGATTCCTGGTCTTTGGGCTAGGGCAGCTAATTTATTTGATAGTATTGATAGGCTTTTATTTGAGTTGGATTGTTTTAGTTTTTTGGCCTGATTGGTTTATTTTTGCTGTTTTGGGTTGAGTTGTAACATTTCTGTAGTGGTCTTCTCATCCACTGCTATCTTTATTGCTTTTCTTTGATGTAACTTTCTTTGACTAGCAATAAAATCTTTCGTTTCTTATCAAAAAAAAAAAAAAAGTGGGATTGAAATAGTTAGAAGATTGTGATAATTTTTCTATATTGACAAAGCAAAACAAGAACAATAGTGAAGGAAGAGTGATATGGTGGGTATACTCTTAAGTTTTGTTTTCTCTGGAGCACCTTTAAAACGGTCCAATGACTTCTTCTTTTTTGGTTGTTACATGAAAGAAATGAAAAAGGCTGTTCTATGAAAAAAGGCTGTTTCTTAGACCAGTGCATAAATGTATAACAGAAAGCCTTGGATGTTTTCTTACGAATTCTCAATACAAAATGTTTTTTTTTCATTTTTTGACTAAGAAGCTTATAAGAAGTTCTACATGTGGTTGGAATTTCTCTTAATTCTACTAGGATCAAGTTTTCAAGACCTTAGAATAAGAAAATTGGCAGGCTTACTCCTTAGGAAGTTATTCAAATATAACTATGCTTGCTCCTTGGAAAGTTAAGAAAACGTAAATAGAACATACTAACAACTCATTAATCCAAATGGATATATAATAAGACACCGCTAACTTCTACCATTGGACCGGAAGGGTTTTTAATTACAATTCACTTGAATTCACCACGGACTCATTTTCTTGTTATCATGCTCTGTATCTCCTCCTCCAGTATTTTTTAGATTATTAAAATAGCTTGGTATTTGCTAAAAATAGGTTCATGAAGGTGTTGTAGAAGATGTAGCATGGCATCTACGGCATGAATACTTGTTTGGTTCAGTTGGGGATGATCAATATTTGCATATATGGGATCTCCGAAGTCCTTCTGTCACAAAGCCTATCCAAACTGTAATGGCCCATCAAAGTGAGGTATGTTTCAGAGTTTCATATCTCCCTTGCATGTATTGGTTCAGGCTTATGTACTTTTATGAGTATATATTTATAAGTGGAGAATTATCTTGCTATGACCTTAAAACGACTAAGCACCAATTCAATTTCTTGCTAGATCATTGTTTTCTATAGAGAAATGGGGTTGCAAATACCTTTCACATTAAATGTAAAGAAAGGACACCTTACTTTTCCCCAACACATGGAGGGCTTCCTCCACAATTTGTTTTTGCCATAGGGACACTTTTCAATGTTTGTCCATTACAAGGACACACCCCTGTAATTGTTAATTATATTCTTACCAAACATTTTTATTTCCTTGTCACTCATGAGGTGCCACCAGCCCTCCAGAGCTCCGGCGACCACCCAACTCACCCGAACCCCCAATTGTTACTCTCTTTGGGGATTTCATTTATTTTTATGTGTGTATATATGTGTACACAGAAATTTGTGTAAATAGACTCACAAACATGTGTGTATATATGTGTACGCAGAAATTGATCGACAGATTTTTTTTTTGAGGGGATGGGTTGCAGTGTTGGTGTTTTTTAAAAAATAAAGAAAGGTATTTTAGGTAAAGAAAACAGTGTCCTTTTTTGAAAAGGAAAGTTAGGTGTCCTTTTAGATTTAATTGTAGAGGGATCCCTCGAAATCCATGGCCTCTTTTCCATATAAATAGAAGTTTTGATATGTCTTGGTCTTCAGGAGGATTTCTTTATTCATTTGTCGAAAATTTGGGTTTGCATGTACCAACATTATTAGTTAGTATTTATTTTTTCAAAGTTAAAACCATTATTTAACACTTGGAGCCTGTT
Source organism: Lonicera japonica (assembly GCA_021464415.1). Classification (NCBI taxonomy): domain Eukaryota; kingdom Viridiplantae; phylum Streptophyta; class Magnoliopsida; order Dipsacales; family Caprifoliaceae; genus Lonicera; species Lonicera japonica. The sequence continues at coordinate 41,567,308 of CM038471.1, forward strand.
CTTTCCCAGCAATGAGACAGATTGTTGATGTAATCATAGTATATAGGGTGAAAAGTAGCTAAAAGAAAATATATGCATGCAAAGCAATGTGCGTGGAATCATCATTAGTCACTACTTCGTAGTCATACAAATATTGAGCATGGATTTGATTATGTGGGATTGCTTAGCAACATGAAAACCAGATCCGCAGAGTATCTTTCTGAGTATGTCAATCATGTTATGCAATGTAAAACATACATATTAATCTTGGAAGTATCAAAACATGTTCTATACTACACACGGAAAATAAAACATACAAATGCACTCTAAATGCTAGAGCTGGAGCATTACTAGATAGGTAGTTGTCAGTGAGAAATAAAAGAAAAGAAAAGAATGGGTTTAAGACTTTGTATGGTGAAAAGAAATTGAAAAGACAACACAAAAGAGTTCCGAAAGGCCCTTCTGTACTGGGTAAAGTGCAGAGCTTGAGCCACTAATTTCTACATAATCAATGGTCAAGAATACAACATATTTTCTATTGTGAGATTCGGTACATTGATAACGTTCCGAAAAGGAAATGGAACTCTTAGTTTGAGACATCTTGCAAAGGAAAGAGGGCTATTTTTAATTTGAGACAGAGGGAGTGTAATTTAAGAATTTCTTGCTTACCATGTTAGAAGTGACTGTGGTATGGCTCCACAAGGTCTGATTGCATTGTAGGAGTCACACTATGTTGTTGTGCCCTGAGCGTGAAAATGTAAAATTGTCCAATCTTTTATCTTTTTTTATTTATAAATCTGTGTTGTAATAATCTGATTTGCATACCTTTTTATTTGAATTTTCCTAATATTTGGTTGCTCAGCATAATTTAATTAGTATTGGTCTTCTTTCTTGACCTTTTGACATTCATGGTGTTTTAGTCTCGTAAACAAAGAAGCTAAAAAATGGAATCTCCATTGAGTGTAAACAATTGTCTGGACAAGTGTGCCTTTGGTGTTGCATATGTTGTTGAGACTGACTACTATTTGAATATAAAACGCCTTCTTTTGCTTGATTTTCTGGCAGGTTAACTGCTTAGCGTTTAATCCTTTCAATGAGTGGGTTGTGGCAACAGGGTCCACTGATAAGACTGTTAAGTTATTCGATATACGCAAGCTATCTACCGCACTCCATACGTTTGATTGTCACAAGTACGAATTCTCCTTGCATGTGCTATATATATATTCTTTCTGATCCTATCTTTGGAATTTCTTGTGGATTCTTCTTTGATAATTATACTGCATATGTATGGAGTATTATTTATGTTCCTTGAGCTCAATTTTAGCTGTTGGTGACGTTCAACAGGGAGGAGGTTTTCCAAGTTGGCTGGAATCCAAAGAATGAGACCATCTTAGCCTCTTGTTGCCTTGGTAGGAGACTCATGGTTTGGGACCTTAGCAGGTATTCACATTAAACCTACCATTATTTATTTATTTTTGTGGATTTGTGTGGATGGTTTTATTCGTAGGTAAACTAGTGCATTCCTTACATATTGTACAATTTTTCCTAGAAGCAAGTGAGACATTTGGACATTCAATATGTAAGCCTCATTTTTTCATATTAAAGTTGGGTGGAAATCTGATTCCTTCCAAACATTCCTGAGAAGGTGCAAGATCGGTTTGTTTGTTATCATGATATGGTAAAGTGGGTTCAAAAGCTTTGGGTTACTTTATGATGGTAGAATTAGATGGATTATGGATCCATTGAAAGATAAAAGTAAAAATGGGTGGATTCTTACGAAACTTTGGTAGTGTTATTTTGGAAGGACAGTAATGTCACTCTTAACTATTTCATCGAAACTCAAATTTACATGAACTGCCCTTGGCTTTGATTAGGAATCCATTAGTTAACAAAACAGATTGCGTGAATCTAATTCTTGGGATAATGATTCCTAGCAATCACACTGTTGATAATCACAATCCTTTCAAAACATTATTGTAAGCCAAACTGGACCTATAGCCATCTGTTGGTTGTCTCAATTTTTCCTAGTGGCACCAACAACATCAGGTCCTTTCTTGTAAAAACAAATATAGCATATTGCATATATACACACACACTATTGAGCTAGGCTCTAAAAACGGATTGTCTCTTTAACAAAAAGAACGGATACCCATTTGGAGGTATAAATAGATAAATTCCTTTATGAAAATTTGTAGAGATGATCATCTCGACCAAATTTCATCTAAAAATGCAATCTATAAGTGGGTGTGATGAAAAATTGAAGAGTAATTCCTCCTTTTTTTATTTGTTCTTGAACTTCACAGGATCGATGAAGAACAGACGCCAGAGGATGCTGAAGATGGCCCACCGGAGCTGCTATTTATACACGGGGGCCACACTAGTAAAATATCGGATTTCTCTTGGAACCCGTGCGAAGATTGGGTGGTGGCTAGTGTAGCCGAAGATAACATACTCCAAATATGGCAAATGGCTGAGAATATATACCATGATGATGATGATCTACCCCCACCTGCTGCTGATGAAACTCCTAAAGGTTCTTAAATCTTTCAAGTTCCTGGTTCAAAGAGAACCAAAAGTGTAAAATTAGTTATAGGAAGTAAGCATGCATTCTTAGTTAATTTTCACACTGTTTTCTCTGTATTATTCAACCTTCCGGTGGGTGAGTTTGTGCTATTGAAATGTAGTTTTGTGTTATAATTTATTCAATGTTCTTTTGCCTGCAGAATCCTTGAGTCTCATTTCTTTTTTAGAAAAACAAACAAACCATAACTGGGCTATAAAATGAATTCACTTAATGGTCAAGAGGGAAAAGAGACCGTGTTAGAGCATCCACGATGGCAGACTTAGGTGTATGCTAAGTAGGGTGAATTTATCCTACCTGGATGTTGAAATAATGGTATGGTAAAAAAAGAGAAAATAAATAGTGTGGTATTTTGAGTGAGTAGAGAGAATATAGTATCAGATGGAGTAAAAATGAGACCAAAAGCATAACAGTTATGCATAAGATAACTTAAGAGGAACTTAACTTTGCCATACATTTATACTATGGAACAATTGGGGATAGAGATAAGTTTATAGGATGGTTCCTCTGGTCAGTTCTACTGTTGGTCCGGCAGTACGTCCACCTTTGAGTGTGTTTGCGATTTTTATATTTGCTAAAGTGATTGGAAAAGGTATAAATGGGAGTTACAAAGCTTTATTAATTACTGTTTTAATGGAACAATATTTAGGCTAGGAGAGAACCGGGGATTATATAATTTTTAAGGGTAATAATCTCTCTTATTTATATATGATTTACATTAGGGTTTGTACAAGAAATAAATTATTATAAATGGTAAACTTGGGCTTCACCATGGCATTTTATAGCTATTCAAGGTCATGTTCACACTACTCTTAGGAGTACCCTTGTTCATATGGGAATTAGTATTGTCCCCTTTTGTACATGTCACTTTCCAACTTAGTAACTTATTTATTTATTGGCCGGCTTATCAGGTTAGCATGGTATCCCTCACTATTCCAATTTACCAGATCGAGATGTTTTGATGGTTATAGTCGGGGGTTAGAGTCTTGCTTGGATTCTTAACAGATCTTCCAGTAGGCTGAGCCTGCTCGACTCCAAATCTTTAGGTTGGCTAGCATAGTTTAACTAGTCTGGCCAGCTGTTTATTTTTAGCCTCCCACAATTTCCCCCAAGCACATAAGCTCGACTATTAGGTTGAGATTGGGTGCTTGGACCTTCAAACCCTTTACTCATCGTCATTATGGATACTTGGACATTATTTTTTTTTATAAGAAACATAAATTTTATTGCCAATAGAAAACAAACATCCAAGAAATAACATGGGAATAGATCGACTAGTGGAAAAGGATTCCACCAAACTAGCAACAATCCAGCGAACTAAAAAGAACTACACTCAAGACTCACTAAACTGAAAAACGCATTTTTGAATCCTTTGTCTCAGTCCTGAAGGCATAATACAAAAAACCCTTTGTCTCATTCCTTTTCCTCCACGTTCTTCTTTTATTTTTGAATCCGAGAAACCAAAAACTTCGTTCTCCTTCCTTCACGCACGAGAGAAAAACAAGTTTCCAAATTGAAATCTACAACCCGTGTTCCAAAGAACACATATTTCCACAACTGTAAGCCCTCTTACTATGCTTTGATTTTGATTATTGAATTCAAATATGAGCGTTGGGGCATAAATATAAAGAAAAATTTCCTAAACATGGCCAGATATATAATTTATGGGGACGCAAAACTTGTAGTTTTCTCCCATCGATTTGTCCCAGATGGATGTGCAGTGAGGCTTCCAAAAGTGCGAGAGGAACCCACCATCGACCCTAGGGATGAGGAAATTGGTATTTACACCCTTTTATTTGAGCAAGCAGGGCTAAAATTGCATCTAGACTGCTTTCTTTACGAGGTTTTAAGGCGGTGTAATGTGGCCTTATGCCAACTAAGTCCAAATTGGGTTAGGGTAATTTTGGGTTGTTCTAATTTGAACAAGTTGTTGGGTGTGAGTTTAACTTATAGGGAGATATTTTGGTGTTACTCCCTTTGCCAACTAAGAGGCTTGGTTACTGCAAGAGTTAAAGTTGTTACTGCAGCCGTTAAATTTGTTATTACTAATTAAAAAAGTTGCATCTTCAATGTTTGTTTCTTTTTTTTTTCCACATTAATAACAATAACGATAAAATAGAAACCATAATCAAATGCAATGGTTTTTTCTTTTGTCTTATAATTTTATTTATATCTACAACTTCTTACGTTTAATTTACGTTGTTAAATTAATCTGCGTTGCCTATTAAATTAAAATGTAAATTGAGATAGACTTACAAATAAACTTCAACATAATACGTATGCAGATATTATTTTATATATGTATGAAGTATAATATATTATTAACTCAATGGTTAAAGACTTAAGGTTCGTTTGATAATTAACGATGTAGAAAAAAAAACAGTTGATTTTATGAGAAGTTGAAAAATGAGTCGAGAGATGTGATGAGATGACTTTTTAATTTGTGACTTTTTTGATGGAGAAATTTTCTTTGATAGTTGAGAAAGAAAATTTTTTCAATAAGAAAAAATTAAAATTAATTGAAATGTTATTAAATTTGCGACAAATTGGAAAAAGAAAAGTGTGATTGAGTGCGATGATTTATGATTGTTTCAATTTCCCCATAAAATCAAATTCCTCTCATGATGTAAAAAAGAATTATGAAAAAATAGGGAAAAAAAGGGAGAATTTATCACCACTTTCCTTTTTCAAAATCTAATAAATTTAGTATACAAACATATTAAATGTATGTCATTTGCTCAATTTACCTTTTTGTTATACAATATGCTTTTAATATCTTGCAAAAGAAAAAGGTAAAATTAACACTAGCATAAATTTTTATTTCAAGTATGAATGTTATGTTGATTGCCTTTAAATGCTCCAAGATGGTTTCATTTGCAAGAAAAATATGGATATTCGGCGTAATTCTTGTGTCTCTAAATCATATACAGTGTTAAGGCATGAGAAAATTTCTATTGATTTAACATTTTAAAATAGGTCAAGCACTTTTAACTAAATAAACTCAAGTAGGACCTTATGACGTTGGTTCAGTAGTTTACTAGATTTCAATAAGAGACGATTTATTTAGTAGAAGATCTCGTGTTCGAATCTTTTTAGGTGTAATTGCTCAAAAAAGAAAAATATACTCAAGTAGCTTTTTGTGTATTTGTAATGTAGTGCAATTAGAATATAAATAATTTAAAATAAAATGAGTAAAGAACCTGTTTTAGATATTTAGGAACTTTCTATCTCAATGATAAGGCGGTTTAGTTGTTTTTTTTCTTTACTATTCATTTAATTATCTTTTCCGAGTCTTAAATATAGTATCTTGTGTGATGTTTACTTTTATCTTATTTATCTTTCTTTTTTTTTTTGCTGAAAAAGGAAAAAAATTAAGACATAGAACAAGTTTGTTTCAATATCTAATGGCAATTATTTATATTTTCCAATTTTGTTATGATTCTTAATCGTTGACCATTTATTATTAACCGTAATAATTATTTTATATTTTAGATCACTTACCTTCAAATTACATAATTAGTATAACTAAACATACTTGTTGACGATCTTGTGTCCTATTGCATTTTCCTACTATGGTTGTCGAACCTTTCATTAAGCCACGCTTACTTTGGTGGTGTATATCCACCTATCATGATAATTGTTGGTTCATAATTTATATAGTAAAAAGAGTTGTATTGCATAGAAATAATTGTATCGTAAAATTATCGGTTTGTATAAAAAAAATATCTTATATTAAAATTTAGTAAATTAATTCCTTCAAGAAAAATTAGTATACTAATTATGTACCAAAAAAGAGAAGAGATGACGCTATTAATTTAAACAACCCACAAAAAAAATTTAGTACTCCGTATTAGGATAGAGTAATTTTTTAAGAAATTTTAAATTCAAAGCTCATTGAGAATTTGTCTTTATTATTAATAACTATGGTATCACTTAGAACATGCCCTACATAAATGGTAACTGACTCGCATAAATTAATTCCTTAATTATCTTTAATAATTGTGGTAATGTTCGTTTTTCTCATTCAGTTACAAAATCACACAATTATGTCGAATTATCTTTAATTAATTGTTGAAAATAAAATTTGGATAGCATTATAACATGGGTGATTTTGTTTATATCTATCAAATCTTACAGTTAATCGTTAAGTTAATCCGCATTATCTATTAAGATAATATACGAGCGTAGATAGACTAATAAGAAAATATTATTAATTTAATTTTATAAATATTATTTTGAATAATAATTTAATACTAAAATATCCACTAAATTAATAAGTACAACCAATTTAAAATTTTAGATTTTAATATTAAGTAATTGATAAATCTTAATTAACTTTGAGCACAATTATATGGAATTAATCCTTGTTTCAGTTACTTCAATTTTCATCATAAATGTTGTGATGGAGTTTATAATTAAGCTATTTCTTATGCGTATGTCAAAAACATTATTTATTTTGAATTTGGATCCTGAAATGAACTGGGAGAAACTTTTGTATTTGGATATCAAGGGGGGATTTATGAACTTGCTGATTTAGGGATTGTTAGATTGGTGGTGAGGAACGGTGGTGATGTTTGTGGTGGTGGTGATGTTTGTGGTGGTTGGTATTGGGGGAAATTGAAGATAAGATGTAATGAATGCGAGCCCAAATCCTGTATGTATATGTATGTAAATGTAGAGAGAGAAAAAAAACAGAGCATGAGGTGTTTCACGCGGTCTCTGTGCCGAAGTGGCAGATGACAAGTTCGGCTTTGCAGGGATGGTTCACCATCGCTGATCTTGTCGGCATTCTCATCGATTTTTTTGCCCTTTCTCTCACTAAATTTTCAATTCTCATAGTTTGATTTGAGCGATCGATAGAAATAATTTGATCGGGTTTCTTACGGTAAAAAGAATGATCACAGTTGAGACCTATCTGCTAAACCCAAACCCAATTGAAACAAAACCCCTTTAAACTAAGTCTTATTTTATTACATATACACATACATATAGATATACCGAATTCAAGGGTCGGTGGAGGAATCGACAGTGGGGATTTGTTGATGAATGGACAAGGGATGGTGGTTTTGTGAAGATGAAGAAGACGAAGATGATCAAGGGAGTGTGCATTGTATGTATGTATGTAAGCAAATAATTATGGGTTTTTCTTTCAAGTCTTGTCTATACAATGTGTTTGTGTGTATGAATGAAGAGAGAGATATGATTTAAGGATTATCTCATGTTAATTGATGGATATATTTATCAATTGTAAAAAGGGTAATATTATAAAACTTTGTTCAAAATTTTCGTGATTTAAGGGTGAATTAACTGCAAGATACGGTGGATAGAAACAAAATCACCTTATAACATTAAGTTACAACTAAGAAATTATGCTTTAACTTGGAATATCCCTAATGACATAATGAAATTTAAGTTTGTGACACTATATACTCAAGCACATGTATCACGCTTTATTTTATGCACGTGAACTCTAAGTTTTAATAAAAAAAATGTATATTAAATACAAAATATCCTAATTGTAAGGTATTTTTCTCCATCTCCTCGTGGTTGTTTGGTGGTGTTTTGATTGACTAATTTCCATAATGGCGCCGTTTGTGAGAATGGGTGATTCGTTATTTTTGCTCTATTTATCGATTACCAAGTCTGCTTTCTTCCGACAAACACATACATAACTTAAACCTCATCACAATGGTTCAAATTCCAAGAGCAGACAACCTGGTAACTAGCACCCAGATATAACTCATTTGTTTGTCACCGCACCTCGATTAATAAAGGGCACCAACTACAATTCCCCATACACAAGTCCAAGGAAAGATTATTACCATTATTGTTAACGACAACCAATTTGACACCAATTATCTCGGTGAGAGCAGCAACAAAGCCGACTCCCAGAGTGAGCTTGCAAAGCTCAGAATGGAGAGGGACACCCTCTTACAACTGCTCAAAGAATAATACAATAGGAAACTCAACCAAGAAGGCCAGGAGTTCCTCTCTTGTTTCCTCCACCAATGAGGATGATCGAACAATAAAATCAACCAACATTCATTCTGCTAAAGGCAAGGGCAAGTCGGCTGCCTGTGAAGATAAGCCAGTGCATTTTGGGCAAAGTCGAGCTCCGACCAGTGTTTTTCATCGACTTGGGGGCAGAAGAATACTCAAGTTGAAAGTTGAACAAAAAATTAGGCAAAAACTGACTTGAAGAAGTTAATTCATTCAACAATGGTGAATAAACTTTATGCTCTAGAAGCTTGGACAACAAATGAATTAGCTAAGAAGGCTTTAAGGAAAGAGTAGGGCTCTCCTTTTACTCAATGAATAGATGAAGCACCACTACCAAAGAAATTCATCCCCCTAATGGTTTACAATGACCAATTTGACTAGGTCGACCATGTTCGCTACTACAAGCAAGTTGTGGCTTATTAGATTTCAGATGACATAGTGATGTGCCAAATGTTCCCTATAAGTTTGGGAGATTCAGCCCCGCTTTAGTTCACGAAATTGCCCGACAGGTAGATTGACAGTGATTGAGTCCAGAAATTGCATTTTTAATCCTTTAAACAAGGCTCAATTAGCTTCTAGTTACTGTATAAAATCGAAAATTGCATGTAAATTCAATTTAAGCATGAAAAGAAGACACTGCATTGTATTTTGTGTTACTAAGCCGTTTTGTAGGCCTAAAGTGGTTAAACAACTGAGGTTTAATGCAAAAAAGAATGTTAAATGCGAAAAAATGCAAGAAGAAGAATCGAAGAAGAAGTCAATATCTATTCCGAGGCCCGATGTAAGGAAAACTCCGCAAGCTACTCCCAAAGCACTAGCAATAAGAGAATAACCAAGTCCCCAAGCATGAATTAAGTGAATGCAAGTGTCCAAGAGTGATTCCAAGATAAAAGAAGCTCAATCGAATCGATTCCATAAGTTTCTGAACAAAATCGAGAACTGCCGTAAGAAACCCGAAGTTGTAACTTATCAAAGTTTTTATTCATTGAGAATTTGAAGAAATCTCCAGAAATAAAAGTTGTAGAGAATTGAATTACCTACACGTAGGAGAAAATGTTGCATCAATCAAAATTTGGAGCAAAAAGTTATGAGTAAAAGAAGAAGTAGCCAATATAAAATAAAATAAAATATATGAGGATCGATCCCTACCTTTATTTTTGGCCCCTTTTTTATTTTTAGCTCTTTTCGGCCCGTTTCTTCAAGGATTATTCAAACCACGACTTGAGACACTTGTGTACTATGTAAAAGGTCATATATCTCATATTTTAGGGTACGCAACAATTTAGAATTGATTAACAGAGATGCTAAGAGCACCGTGACTTTCCTGGGAGTTTTTGCGCTGCATCTGACGATCGAACTTGAGAGTTTTCTTCTTTAATTTCTTAAAATAATTGTTAGTTTGGTCTATTTATAATATTTTGAGGCTAGAACATCGCTGTAATCAATATTCAATTCATCATTGAATACTATTTTCAATTCAAGTCTCAATTACGTTCTGGGTAAACTCTAGTTTTCTGTTTTTTTTTTCAATTTGATTGCTTTTGATTATTCGTTTGCTTTGATATTCATACAGTAGTTAGTTTAGATCATATATATTCTGGAATCAACCTTAAACTCGCATTTTTTGGGCTGGTTCTAGGGTTTATAGGTCTAATTTATCGGTTTTTCGATTTTTCATCGATTTATGTTTGATTCTTGTTCTGTATTCAAATAGTTTATAGGTTTTCCATGCTATTCATGTGTGGTTCATTATTGATCATTAAGAATCATATTTTTCAGAATTTTTAGGGTTTAGGTCGATTTTGTTTAGTTTTTTTTGGTTTTAAGTTTGTTTATTGTTTCTGTTGTAAAATCTTCGTTTTAAATCAGAATTGCGAAATTCCAAAGTAAAAAGTTTTTTAATCTAATTTTCTACATTATTAAGTATGTGTTTACTATTTTTCATGATTTTTAAGATTATTTGAATGTTTGATTTGATTATAACTAACTAAATCCTTTGTTAGAAGTCCATAGTGAAAGATGTGTAATTAATCTTTGAATGTAATTCAATCTATGTTTGAATATGATTTTTTCATTGGTTATAGATCACCTACTGAATGAATGAGTATTCTCTTATCTTTGTATGCGTTAAAAACATGTTTTCATAAGTTAGTTCAAAAGTTCCATTTGATTAAGAACTGTAACAACTTCAATTCGCGAATTTTTGCACTAAAACCTTAACGTGACTAATTTGAGGATGATATTTATCCTCTAATTAGTTGAGTTATTTTCTTAAGTGAATTGGATGATGTGGCGCTGTTTTGGTATCTATTCACATAAGTGCCGAGAAAGTACCGATTTTGACTTTCGACATTCTTTTTAAGACAGATTTGCTTTCAATTATGTTCAAACCTATTCAAATCTTATATAAGTGTTAGGCTACTGATTTTTGAAAAATTTAATTAACTTAGATTATTTTTGTCACGCACTAACAATACTAGGTTTTAAATTACGCTTTTTCAAAGTCAAAAGCTTCACCGTCGAATTCTATTGCTCAAAGCTAGTTTATATAGTCTTTATCACGCATGGGCTATCATATACTTGTAGTAGTAATATAATTGGATGGTTGGAAAGTCTAGAAGCTGAATCTTAGAGAAAATTTTTGTTTAAACTTAGATTTTGATTACCAGATTGGACTAATTTTGTACTCCTTAACTATAGATACCCTTAACGTTTGTTTTTCATTGATTTATTTTTATTTAATATTCTATTTTATTTAATTAGTGTAATGTTTTATTTATTTTTAGTTTAATTACAAGTTCCCTTAGTGCATTTAGGAAGCATTTTTTGTAAATAACTTGCGCTTGTGAATTCCCTTTACTTTTGCACCCTACAATTAGATTTGCCTTTAGTTTTAGTTTAGTTAATTAGTAATTTTAATTTAGTTTTTATTTCCTTTCTTATTCCCCAAGTTTATCATATTTTCCTTTTTTGTCGCTTTTTCCCTCTGAGAAATATAGCCAGAGAAATAGATTGCTTGCTTTCCATGTAGTTCAACTTTAGACTTTTCCAAGTATACTATAACTTGACTGCCTATGCTTGAGGGTATCAACTTGTTCTTTTTGGGCGTAGTCAGACAACTTCAAAAAGCTAGCCGAGCAGTCCACTACCCGATTTATCACAAACAACAAAATTATCAAAGGCCCAAATGCCCTCACAAAGCTGAGGAAATGTAAGAATGAAACCCTAAAAGAGTATTCCTCCAGATAGTGGGAGGTTTTTTAATAGACCAAATATTGTGACATCAAGTTTGCAATTAGCACATTTAGGTATTTACAATTCTCTAACCAGAAAGCCCCGCAAATTGATTTAAGCTTAGTAGGCCAATCAAATATTAAATTCAAAACCTCCCCTAAAGGAATATAATAATTAAAAACCCGATAAGCTGATCAGATATCAAAAGCTTGGTAAGTTGATCAAACCCAAGTCCTCCCTATGGGCACAATTGATCAAAGTCAACTTATAAGGCTTAGTAAGCCAAAAATTTTGGAAGCATATCTATTTTTAAGGCTTGGTAAGCCAATCAGCTAGGCACAACATTCTTATGCACCCATTTAATATGTTAGGCATAGTTGCGGATAAAGGATTGAAAATTTGCAAAAGCATGAAGATTTAAAGTTATTAAATGGTTAAACCGACTAAAAACACGTAAAAATATTCATGACTTTATTACCAAAGATTCTCGACCATAGGCTGGTAACCGATCAAATTCCTTAGTAAAGGCATTGTTAACCAAGTTAAACTTGTTCAAAGTTATTTTATAGGAGGTGAACGGCAATAATTCGAATTCAACTTGGTAAGTTATCCGTCTCACATACAAGTCCTAAACAATAATGAAAGGAATACATCAAAATTTTATTTTCATTTATTTAAAAGGGCCAGTTTATAAAAGGATAGGTTATAGTCCCAGATCGGATACAAAACGAGCAAAAAATTGAAAAATCTTAAGTCTGAAAGGGGGAGTGTTATCTTAAACTTCAACAGGGGTATTTTTTTGGCCGATTTGGGCCTCAGCTTGACCTTGCCTTCCCAATCTGGCTCTTCACTTCATCCTCTTCGTCATTGGGTTCGTACCACTCCACCTCAAAACGTAGCTCATGATCGACTATGAACCCGGCCTTGTCAAAGGCAAAGTTATAAACCTCTTGATAAATCTTCCCCTTAATCTTTAAAATCTTGTCGGCGCAAAAGAGAACGCCCTTGTTAAACCACTCATCTACCTAGACATGAAGGGAGCCTTTCATGTTGACCAACTTCTGCTCTGACTTAGCTTTCTCCATTTATGCAAGGTTGGCCTTTAAATTATTGAGCTCGAATGAAGCAGACTCAAGCTATTTAACCTTGGCCTTATAGGCCTCTTGAGATGACCTAAGGTCATTCTTAAGCTAGTCCCTCCCCTCCTCTATATTAAGAGTATGTTTGGCTAACTTTTTGTCGTTCATTTTGGCCATATTCAGCTCCAACTTGAGCGATTAAATTCTTTCGATCTGCTTCTCCTCCGAGCTATAAAAGTAATGCATAAACTATGACAAAATGGAACATTTAGCAACGAATATAAAAATAAAGATAAGATCAAATGATTTGATCGGGTAATTACTTTAAGCATAGAAAGAACTTGGTTTCTTAGCTCTTTCTCCTTTATTCCCCTCATTAACTTTACATCCTAAGTAATGATGATCTTACAGAAGATTTCAAAAGCTACCGTATGAGATTCTAAGGTTGAATCCCCAAGATTGATCAGACGACCACTATATGTGAAAAAAAGGTTGAATGGCTAAAGCTACACTGTTGTCACTTTCATCGGCCTTCCCTAATCGGCCAAACCTTTTTCGTTATCCTGATTGATCATGTTTAAGGTGCCTTCAGGTGTCGAATCCGCCAACATCAGGTTGGGGATGGAAGTTTCAGTGCCCACTGTGTTAGTCTGGGCAGCTATCTTCTCTACACTTGGGAGATTTCCATTCCCCCTCTTAGATGAGATCGGCGCAAAAGACATCGACTTAGTTGCAGGCGGGGTGGGACTTAGCCTCTTCGAACTCTATCCAGCTCTAAAAGGGGCCTCTCGCCTCTTCTTGTCCTTCTTCTGTTTCAAGATTGCTTTTAGGTTGATCAATATAACGTTTAGATCGGTTGTTTAACCGACCACATAATTGTCACCCGAGCTTGTTAAATGCTCAGATTCTTCTGTAAGTTCGCCTTAAAATGTGATATTGGGGGGGGGGGGGGGGGGTTTAAAAGTAATGTTGGTTTACTTTCTTTAGTTTCTTGGTTAGTTGAACTGGTGTGGTATCTTGCTTGCCTCAGTAGCTTCGTCGATCTCTTAAAGTTACTTTCCCACCTTCATAACTTGGCCTCTGGAAGCTAGCATAGAAAGATAAGGAATTTGTTTGGAAGAAGTTCCTTTATCTTCTTGGTTTGTTTTCTTTGTTTATCCAACTCCGTTTGATTTTCAAAGTCCATGTTGACGATCTTATAGCACTCAAATTCAAAGGTTGGAGTTGGCCAATCCTCTAAAACTATTATGTCTTTTGCTAAAAGATGTAATGTTGTAGTGGTATCCGAGGAGCCTGTGAGCTGGCCGGGGATGTTCTAATTCGCTTGGTCGACCACCGCCATTGTGGCTGCAAATGGTGTTAATCTGATTGGCCTAGATCACTTCCACAAAAAGTTTCTTAAATGTTTTTTCATTACACGTAAGAAAAACCAAACTCTTAGATTGGCAAAAGTAATAAACATACAAAGGAAAAGGTTAAATCATTAAAGTTAAAGACTAACTAGGACTAGAAGCTCTCCTCAGATTTGGCTTGTTTACAGGATCGGGCTCCACATTTTCTATCAGAATTATGGTGTCCTCATCTAGTGCTTTGCTCGAGTCCGACAAAGCAAAAACTAAACAGGAAGAATTTGTCCAAGATCTCAAGTTTTTTTTTTAAAAAAAAAAATTAAGGGAGGTCTAAGTCTCTCCCTTAATCCTACAAATAAAGAAAAACCCTCCCCTCCCACCCCATGAGTCGAACCCTTGACCTCAAGTCAAGGGTGGAGGTTGCCTACCACTGGGTCTTAAAGTTACTTACCAAGGGTGTAGCAATATCTGAGCTCGGCTAATCCTAATGTTCATTTATGGATCTTGTTTAGGGCACTAACTCCTAAAACTATTATAAAGATGTTAGGGCTTAACTGGCCCACAATCAAGTGATTGGTTTTAAAAAATCAACTAAAAGTGAGAAAAATGACAGTTAAAACTCGGCTTTCTTGAAGCTAAAGATAAAATAAGGTATTCATTTTGACCTAGTTTGGTCTCATCAAAGGGGTCATCCTTTGTTGGGGGAATCCTCCACCTAATGTCCTTGTGGACGTACGTTTGGGCAAATTATGTACGTCAATCATCAGTCACAAACCCAAACTTACCCATCTTCTAAGAATTGATGAAGAACTACGAACTACAAAGAACAAAATAAAAATAAGTATGAGCAAACTTACTTAAATATGGGATATGTCCTCAAGAACGGTTATACGAGACTTGTGGAGTATGATTGAGCGAAGAAAACCATGACAAACGGAGAAAACAGTGGTAGATCTGGGTTTTGAAGACTCGGGTGAAGAACAAAAAAAAGGAAGAAGATGAACATATGGAAAAGAAATAGGAAGATGATGTGAATGAATAAGAAAAATGGTTTTTTATTCCTCTATTATGCCTCCCTCTCTCTCCCCACAAACGGCAGTTCCTAACCTTAAGAACCATCATGTGATAATGTGGTGCATTAAATAATAGGACCCATGCGCAGCTTTTTCGCCTCTTTTTAAAATGACCGACAACACATGGCAAAGTGACACATAGATGCCATCAGCTGTATAGATTAGCTTCCCCATGAAGTTAAAAATAATTGGAATTCCTTCTAAACTTGTTCAAAAATAACCAAGTGTTTGAAGCAATGTATAGATTAACTTCCTCATGAACTTGTGGTATTTCCAACAGGGGGAGAAGGTGAGGGATGGGTGGGTATTGCTGGGGAATTGAGTCATCTTCTCCTTGAACCACCCAAAGGGCAGCAATGAAATGATCAGAGTAAAGCATTGTGGAACAGAGGAGTAATAAAAGGGGCATGGGAAAACGAAAATGTAAGGAAGCGTAAAACATATGTGGAAGCTGTGGCATCAAAACATAGGAAAAGTGATAGGGAAGTTATCAACAAGAGGCAATCGGATAGTTCTAAGGAGGCGAATCGAGATTGGAATAAAATGGTGATATGCATAAGGGAGAAATTGTGGGATAGTTAGGAAAGAATTCAAAGTTCCTTCAATAAGTTGTACAAGAAAAAAATTGTTCTTAAACCTTTTCAACCAGATAAGGCAGCATTTGTTTGTAATGACAATGATGTGGCTGAAATGCTCAGCAGGAAAAAAGAACATTGTTCATCAATGGTCCATACACTATAAGACTGCAAGGGTGGCATCTAGAAAACGCATCATTGAATAAGAAAATCTCGTTTACAGGTGGGTGGATTGAAATAGAAGACTTCCCATTGCAGTGGTGGAAGAAAGATATTTTAAAGCAATAGGAGACAAGTGTGGAGGATTATTGGAGGACGATTCGAAAACGAAGTCTATGTCATAAATTTTTACTGCGGAGATTAAGGGGAAAGGCAATGATTGGGGTTTTATTCCTGCGGAAATGAATATGAGAATTGATAAGAGCAAATTCACTATCAAACTGAAGGCACAATCACGCTTAAACTTGATCAGGATGTGATGGCAGAAAATGCTACCAAACTTGGATGAATTCGAACGATGCGTGATTGAGATGGGTGAAGAAGATGATGAGATACATGAGGAAGAAAATAATGTGACTCGGAATAACTATGTAAGCTATGAAAGAAGTAATGTGGAGGGGGAAAGAACGGATAAAGGTGATAATGGTGACAAATGGGGGATGAAAAAAGATTTGCCTCTAAACCAAGGCTTAGTAAAAGTCACGGACATTTTTTGAACCTTGTATCAAGGTTTAGATTACAACCGGAATAATGGTAACAATTGCCCCGGGTCTATAGTGGCAGTAAGCGCTGAACAGGAGCCGGTATTATATGATTTGGGAAAAACAACGAAGTCAGAATATCATAATCAGTTTCAGAAAGGTGAAATTATGAGAGATAATGGGCTGGTTCGTTTATTTAATAACAAACCGAAAGGAAGACGCATAACAGTTAAGGGGGAGAATGATCTGAGTGTTAATTCGGATGAAGATATGGCATAAGAGACTGAAGCTGAAATAAATCTGGAGGGCAAAATATACCAAACAACTGTTCTTCCTGAGCGAGTGGAGGATTTCCAAGTCCAGGTGAAGGGAATTTACAAACTGATGATAAGTACTTTGATTTGAAAATTCAGCATGAGGGAGTGGAAGAAGAAGTAAATGTGGAGGAGAGTGATTACGAAGAGTATAGAACTGAGGACAATGCTTTAATTGTGGAAGATACAAATCTGGGGACAAGCACCTTGTTTAAAGATCCGAATCTGATGAACACAGAACGTGTAAACTGCACCTTGATGAGTGAGCTTGGCAACACTAAGGAGGCTGGAACCCAATTGCAATCTCTAAAAAATCAGCTAACACCAACAGCACTTGTTTTCTCTGCTAAGCCGGGTAACATCACTCCTATCTCCCCATCACCTTCTAATTTATGTATGCATATATCTAATTCTCATAATAGGGATTCTACGGACAATGGGGATGAGAGAGTGGCTGATCCTAAGTTGAATCTAGACTTAGGAAATGAGGCTAATGATACTTCAAAATTAAATGATTGCCAAAGTGAATATGAAATTCCACTTAATCCTTCCACGAAGCTTGCCGGGATTAACGGGGTGAGATTGATAGATACTTTGGGTAAAGGGGAGTGGGAAAAAATTGTGAATCTTTTAGAAAAAATGAATCTATCTTTAGTACTAATCAATAGCAAGAATATGAGAGGATCTAAAAGCAAAAAAGGGCTGTAATAATGGGGCAAAAAGGAAAGTGGGGAAGAGGGAGTTGAGAAATCTTGAAAGTAGTGTGAACTATGATAGAATTGGGGCGGGTATAAGAGGGTCCGGAGAAAGCGGCAATGGGGACTTTAATTTTTTTAAATGAAAATTCTCAGCTGGAACGTACGAGGGTTGGGAAAGAGAGAGAATAGGAGGGTTGTAAGGGAGTTTTTGAATAATGAAAAACTGGATGTGGTAATTTTTCAAGAAACAAAAAAAAAAAAGAAATTAATAGGCATCTGGTTGGGAGTGTGTGGCGAATTAGATTCAAATAGTGGGTTTTTTTGGCTTATTTGGGAAGATCGGGGGGGATTCTTATTATCTGGGATTCTAGAGTCCTGAGAGGGTCTGAAACTCTCGTAAGAAACTTCACAGTCTCGGTTCTTTTTCATCCGGTTGGGGGGGGGGGGGTTGATTGGTGGCTTACGGGCGTTTGTGGTCCTTGTAAGTCAAAAGAGAGAAAAGATTTTTGGGTAAAGTTAGCGGGTGTGTTTAGCCTTTGTGGGAATAAGCGGTGTGTGTGTGGGGGGGGACTTCAATGTAGTTCGGTTCCCTTCGAAAAAGTTAGGGGGAGGGAGAAATACTAGAAGCATGAGAGATTTTGATTCATTTATTAGAGATACGGAGTTAAGGGATATTGCATTAAACAATTCGGATTTTACTTGGTCTAATATGAAGGAACGCCTTGCATGTTCTAGAATCGATAAATTTTTATTTTCTTTGGGGTGGGAAGATTCGATGAATTCGGTGAGGCAAGAAGTGCTAGCAAGAGCAACATCAGATCATTATCCGATTGTACTCGATACAAATTGCTTCAAGTGGGGTCCTATACCTTTTCGTTTTGAAAATATGTGGTTAAAGGAAAAAAACTTCAAGGAGTTGTTCAAACATTGGTGGGATAGGTGTGTGCGCCAAAGGTGGGAAGGATATAAATTTATGTTAAAATTAGGAAAGGTGAAAAAAAAAATTAAAAAATGGAACAAAGAGATTTTTGGTGATATTACATTGGAGAAAGATGCGGTATTGAGGCGTATTGGGGAGATAGATAAGAGGGAAGAATCATTGGAATCGTTGGAGAGTGAGAAAGAGGAAATGAAGAGGTTGAAAATAAAGTTGGAAGAAATAATAGTTAAGGAGGAAACCTCGTGGTACCAAAAAGCTAAAGTGAAGGGAGTAATTGAGTGGAATAATAATTCCAAACATTTTCATATGATAACAAATGGTAGGAAAGTGAATAAATTGATTAATAAACTTGAGAACTCTAGAGATCTTTTACTACATTCGGAAAAGAAATAAAGAGCGAAATCTTGGGATTTTACGAGAGATTATATAAAGAGAATGAGGGACAAAAATTCGGAATTGAAGGCCTGGATTGGGCAGCCATTGATAGGGCGGAAAAAGGGCTACTAGAGGAGCCATTTAGAGAAGAAGAGGTCAAGGCTGTATTATTTCTTTGTGAAGGGGATAAGGCTTCGGGGCCAGACGGGTTTTCAATGGCTGCATTGCATCAGGGGTGGGATACAATAAAGGAGGATATTATGAAGGTTTTCGGGGAATTCTTTGACAATGGTGGAGTTAATGTGGAAACAAATGCCTCTTTTATATGTCTTATTCCGAAAAAGCTTAACTTCATCTCAGTCAAGGACTTTAGACCGATTAGCCTTGTGACTTCCTTGTATAAGGTATTGGCCAAAGTACTTTCTTTGAGATTAATCTCTTTGGCATGCAATTATAGAGAGTAAGTATGGGTCTCATTCTAATGGATGGGATGCAAATATTGAGATCAGTGGCACTCTTCATGCTCCGTGGAAGTTGATTTCCAACATGTGGATTGATTTTATGCATAATATTAAATTAGTGGTGGGGGTGGGGGTGGGGGACAAAGTCCGTTTCTGAGAGGATACATGGGTGGGGAATGTTTCTTTTAAAAATCTATTTCCTAGGATTTTTATCTTGTAATCATAACATGTCTATTCAAATGGTTTCCTCTTGGTCTCCAAACTTCTTTTAGGATCTGACTTTTCGTAGAGAACTAAATGATAGGGAATTTGTTGAATTTTCAGCTTTGATGGATCTAATCTAGCGTGCTTCTTTAAACCAAAATTATCTTGATAAAAGATCTTGGGTGGCACATTCATCCAATATCTTTTCATGTAAATCATTTTTTTATGTTTTTTCCCAATCTCCTCAATCAATTTCAGCTTCATTGTCCAGATTCATTTGGAAGCATAGGGTTCCTTCCAAAATTAAAGTGTTCGCCTGGCTTGCTCTAAAAGGGAAAGTTAACACATGTGATATGATTCAAAAGATGAGGCCTTTTTGGTGCTTGTCACTCTCTTTGTGTGTGATGTGCAAACAGAATGATGAAAATATTGATCACATCCTCTTTCATTGTGGGTTTGTTAGGTGGATATGGGCAAGGTTATTTGTGGTGTTCGGGGTTGTTGGTGCTTTTCCCAAGAAATGGTCAGAGTTTATTGAGTTGAAGTGGCGCTTTGATAGGGTTAGAACAAAGCTAAAATTCTCTGGAGATTTGTTATGCTAGCTAGAGCTTGGGGTGTATGGATAGAGAGAAATAAACGTATTTTTTAAGGGAAATACAGCACTGTTTCGAGGATCTGTTGGAGTTTATTTTGTTTCGTACAGGATTGTGGGCCAGGGCATCTAATGTTCTTGATAATTCAGAGTGTTTTTTGCTTAGTATTGATTGTACTAGTTTTTTTCAGTTTAGTGAGTCTTGAGTGTAGTTCTTTTTAGTTCGCTGCATTGTTGCTAGTTTGGTGGAATCCTTTTCCACTAGTCGATCTATTCCCATGTTATTTCTTGGATGTTTGTTTTCTATTGGCAATAAAATTTATGTTTCTTATAAAAAAAAGTAATGTCCAAGTATCCATAATGACGATGAGTAAAGGGTTTGAAGGTCCAAGCACCCAATCTCAACCTAATAGTCGAGCTTATGTGCTTAGGGGAAATTGTGGGAGGCTAAAATTAAACAGTTGGCCAGACTAGTTAAACTATGCTAGCCAACCTAAAGATTTGGAGTCGAGCAGGCTCAGCCTACTGGAAGATCTGTTAAGAATCCAAGCAAGACTCTAACCCCCAACTATAACCATCACAACATCTCGATCTGGTAAATCGGAATAGTGAGGGATACCATGCTGACCTGATAAGCCGGCCAATAAATAAATAAGTTACTAAGTTGGAAAGTGACATGTACAAAAGGGGACAATACTAATTCCCATATGAACAAGGGTACTCCTAAGAGTAGTGTGAACATGACCTTGAATAGCTATAGAATGCCATGGTGAAGCCCAAGTTTACCATTTATAATAATTTATTTCTTGCATAAACCCTAATGTAAATCATATATAAATAAGAGACTATTACCCTTAAAAATTATCTAATCCCCAGTTCTCTCCTAGCCTAAATATTGTTCCATTAAAACAGTAAATAAGAAAGCTTTGTAACTCCCATTTATACCTTTTCCAATCACTTTAGCAAATATAAAAATCGCAAACACACTCAAAGGTGGACGTACTACCGGACCAACAGTAGAACTGACCAGAGGAACCATCCTATAAACTTATCTCTATCCCCAATTGTTCCATAGTATAAATGT
This sequence comes from Lonicera japonica, assembly GCA_021464415.1. Lineage (NCBI taxonomy): Eukaryota > Viridiplantae > Streptophyta > Magnoliopsida > Dipsacales > Caprifoliaceae > Lonicera > Lonicera japonica. The sequence goes on from CM038471.1 coordinate 41,588,547, forward strand.
ATGGCAAAGTTAAGTTCCTCTTAAGTTATCTTATGCATAACTGTTATGCTTTTGGTCTCATTTTTACTCCATCTGATACTATATTCTCTCTACTCACTCAAAATACCACACTATTTATTTTCTCTTTTTTTACCATACCATTATTTCAACATCCAGGTAGGATAAATTCACCCTACTTAGCATACACCTAAGTCTGCCATCGTGGATGCTCTAACACGGTCTCTTTTCCCTCTTGACCATTAAGTGAATTCATTTTATAGCCCAGTTATGGTTTGTTTGTTTTTCTAAAAAAGAAATGAGACTCAAGGATTCTGCAGGCAAAAGAACATTGAATAAATTATAACACAAAACTACATTTCAATAGCACAAACTCACCCACCGGAAGGTTGAATAATACAGAGAAAACAGTGTGAAAATTAACTAAGAATGCATGCTTACTTCCTATAACTAATTTTACACTTTTGGTTCTCTTTGAACTAGGAACTTGAAAGATTTAAGAACCTTTAGGAGTTTCATCAGCAGCAGGTGGGGGTAGATCATCATCATCATGGTATATATTCTCAGCCATTTGCCATATTTGGAGTATGTTATCTTCGGCTACACTGGCCACCACCCAATCTTCGCACGGGTTCCAAGAGAAATCCGATATTTTACTAGTGTGGCCCCCGTGTATAAATAGCAGCTCCGGTGGGCCATCTTCAGCATCCTCTGGCGTCTGTTCTTCATCGATCCTGTGAAGTTCAAGAACAAATAAAAAAAAGGAGGAATTACTCTTCAATTTTTCATCACACCCACTTATAGATTGCATTTTTAGATGAAATTTGGTCGAGATGATCATCTCTACAAATTTTCATAAAGGAATTTATCTATTTATACCTCCAAATGGGTATCCGTTCTTTTTGTTAAAGAGACAATCCGTTTTTAGAGCCTAGCTCAATAGTGTGTGTGTATATATGCAATATGCTATATTTGTTTTTACAAGAAAGGACCTGATGTTGTTGGTGCCACTAGGAAAAATTGAGACAACCAACAGATGGCTATAGGTCCAGTTTGGCTTACAATAATGTTTTGAAAGGATTGTGATTATCAACAGTGTGATTGCTAGGAATCATTATCCCAAGAATTAGATTCACGCAATCTGTTTTGTTAACTAATGGATTCCTAATCAAAGCCAAGGGCAGTTCATGTAAATTTGAGTTTCGATGAAATAGTTAAGAGTGACATTACTGTCCTTCCAAAATAACACTACCAAAGTTTCGTAAGAATCCACCCATTTTTACTTTTATCTTTCAATGGATCCATAATCCATCTAATTCTACCATCATAAAGTAACCCAAAGCTTTTGAACCCACTTTACCATATCATGATAACAAACAAACCGATCTTGCACCTTCTCAGGAATGTTTGGAAGGAATCAGATTTCCACCCAACTTTAATATGAAAAAATGAGGCTTACATATTGAATGTCCAAATGTCTCACTTGCTTCTAGGAAAAATTGTACAATATGTAAGGAATGCACTAGTTTACCTACGAATAAAACCATCCACACATATCCACAAAAATAAATAAATAGTGGTAGGTTTAATGTGAATACCTGCTAAGGTCCCAAACCATGAGTCTCCTACCAAGGCAACAAGAGGCTAAGATGGTCTCATTCTTTGGATTCCAGCCAACTTGGAAAACCTCCTCCCTGTTGAACGTCACCAACAGCTAAAATTGAGCTCAAGGAACATAAATAATACTCCATACATATGCAGTATAATTATCAAAGAAGAATCCACAAGAAATTCCAAAGATAGGATCAGAAAGAATATATATATAGCACATGCAAGGAGAATTCGTACTTGTGACAATCAAACGTATGGAGTGCGGTAGATAGCTTGCGTATATCGAATAACTTAACAGTCTTATCAGTGGACCCTGTTGCCACAACCCACTCATTGAAAGGATTAAACGCTAAGCAGTTAACCTGCCAGAAAATCAAGCAAAAGAAGGCGTTTTATATTCAAATAGTAGTCAGTCTCAACAACATATGCAACACCAAAGGCACACTTGTTCAGACAATTGTTTACACTCAATGGAGATTCCATTTTTTAGCTTCTTTGTTTACGAGACTAAAACACCATGAATGTCAAAAGGTCAAGAAAGAAGACCAATACTAATTAAATTATGCTGAGCAACCAAATATTAGGAAAATTCAAATAAAAAGGTATGCAAATCAGATTATTACAACACAGATTTATAAATAAAAAAAGATAAAAGATTGGACAATTTTACATTTTCACGCTCAGGGCACAACAACATAGTGTGACTCCTACACTGCAATCAGACCTTGTGGAGCCATACCAGTCACTTCTAACATGGTAAGCAAGAAATTCTTAAATTACACTCCCTCTGTCTCAAATTAAAAATAGCCCTCTTCCCTTTGCAAGATGTCTCAAACTAAGAGTTCCACTTCCTTTTCGGAACGTTATCAATGTACCGAATCTCACAATAGAAAATATATTGTATTCTTGACCATTGATTATGTAGAAATTAGTGGCCCAAGCTCTGCACTTTACCCAGTACAGAAGGGCCTTTCGGAACTCTTTTGTGTTGTCTTTTCAATTTCTTTTCACCATACAAAGTCTTAAACCCATTCTTTTCTTTTCTTTTATTTCTCACTGACAACTACCTATCTAGTAATGCTCCAGCTCCAGCTCTAGCATTTAGAGTGCTTTTGTATGTTTTATTTTCCGTGTGTAGTATAGAACATGTTTTGATACTTCCAAGATTAATATGTATGTTTTACATTGCATAACATGATTGACATACTCAGAAAGATACTCTGCGGATCTGGTTTTCATGTTGCTAAGCAATCCCACATAATCAAATCCATGCTCAATATTTGTATGACTACGAAGTAGTGACTAATGATGATTCCACGCACATTGCTTTGCATGCATATATTTTCTTTTAGCTACTTTTCACCCTATATACTATGATTACATCAACAATCTGTCTCATTGCTGGGAAAGAACAGGCTCCAAGTGTTAAATAATGGTTTTAACTTTGAAAAAATGAATACTAACTAATAATGTTGGTACATGCAAACCCAAATTTTCGACAAATGAATAAAGAAGAAATCCTCCTGAAGACCAAGACATATCAAAACTTCTATTTATATGGAAAAGAGGCCATGGATTTCGAGGGATCCCCCTACAATTAAATCTAAAAGGACACCTAACTTTCCTTTTCAAAAAAGGACACTGTTTTCTTTACCTAAAATACCTTTCCTTATTTTTTTAAAAACACCAACACTCCAACCCATCCCCTCAAAAAAAAAATCTGGCGATCAATTTCTGCGTACACATATATAAACACATGTTTGTGAGTCTATTTACACAAATTTCTGTGTACACATATATACACACATAAAAATAAATGAAATCCCCAAAGAGAGTAACAATTGGGGGTTCGGGTGAGTTGGGTGGTCGCCGGAGCTCTGGAGGGCTGGTGGCACCTCATGAGTGACAAGGAAATAAAAATGTTTGGTAAGAATATAATTAACAATTACAGGGGTGTGTCCTTGTAATGGACAAACATTGAAAAGTGTCCCTATGGCAAAAACAAATTGTGGAGGAAGCCCTCCATGTGTTGGGGAAAAGTAAGGTGTCCTTTCTTTACATTTAATGTGAAAGGTATTTGCAACCCCATTTCTCTATAGAAAACAATGATCTAGCAAGAAATTGAATTGGTGCTTAGTCGTTTTAAGGTCATAGCAAGATAATTCTCCACTTATAAATATATACTCATAAAAGTACATAAGCCTGAACCAATACATGCAAGGGAGATATGAAACTCTGAAACATACCTCACTTTGATGGGCCATTACAGTTTGGATAGGCTTTGTGACAGAAGGACTTCGGAGATCCCATATATGCAAATATTGATCATCCCCAACTGAACCAAACAAGTATTCATGCCGTAGATGCCATGCTACATCTTCTACAACACCTTCATGAACCTATTTTTAGCAAATACCAAGCTATTTTAATAATCTAAAAAATACTGGAGGAGGAGATACAGAGCATGATAACAAGAAAATGAGTCCGTGGTGAATTCAAGTGGATTGTAATTAAAAACCCTTCCGGTCCAATGGTAGAAGTTAGCGGTGTCTTATTATATATCCATTTGGATTAATGAGTTGTTAGTATGTTCTATTTACGTTTTCTTAACTTTCCAAGGAGCAAGCATAGTTATATTTGAATAACTTCCTAAGGAGTAAGGCTGCCAATTTTCTTATTCTAAGGTCTTGAAAACTTGATCCTAGTAGAATTAAGAGAAATTCCAACCACATGTAGAACTTCTTATGAGCTTCTTAGTAAAAAAATGAAAAAAAAAACATTTTGTATTGAGAATTCGTAAGAAAACATCCAAGGCTTTCTGTTATACATTTATGCACTGGTCTAAGAAACAGCCTTTTTCATTTCTTTCATGTAACAACCAAAAAAGAAGTCATTGGACCGTTTTAAAGGTGCTCCGGAGAAAACAAAACTTAGAGTTATACCCACCATATCACTCTTCCTTCACTATTGTTCTTGTTTTGCTTTGTCAATATAGAAAAATTATCACAATCTTCTAACTATTTCAATCCCACTTTTTTTTTTTGATAAGAAACGAAAGATTTTACTGCTAGTCAAAGAAAGTTACATCAAAGAAAAGCAATAAAGATAGCAGTGGATGAAAAGACCACTACAGAAATGTTACAACTCAACCCAAAACAGCAAAAATAAACCAATCAGGCCAAAAAACTACAACAATCCAACTCAAATAAAAGCCTATCAGTACTATCAAATAAATTAGCTGCCCTAGCCCAAAGACCAATCAGGAATCTCAAGTGATCCCACAAGCTAGATACCGATCTATAACAATCTTCAAAAACTCTCTTGTTTCTCTCTAGCCATATTGCCCATGCTGCTGCCATCACTGTCACCTTCCACAGATTCCCAGCTTTTGCGCTGCTAAAGCTCCATTCCAGCCCAATGAAATCTACCCATCTTTTAGGGGCAGCCCCTATCAACCCAAATGCTTTGAACAACCTAGCCCAGATTCCCCATGCATAGTTACAATGGAGCAGAATGTGATCCATCCCTTCGAAACCTTCTTTACACAAAATACACCAAGACGGAGATAAACACATGGATGGCCTCCTCTCTTGAATAACGTCACAAGTGTTCACTCTTCCTCTTAATACAAGCCAAGCAAAGACCTTAACTTTGGAAGGGACTTTTCCTTTCCAAATGAAGTTATAATGATGTGGAGTGATTGAGGGCGATGAATGAGATAGTGTTTCAAAAAAGGACTTACAAGAGAAATCACCAGAAATGTGAGCAACCCATACCCGTTTATCCAATGAATTTTGGTTTAGATTTAAGCCATGAGTCAAACCTAACAAGGAAACATACTCATCGACCTCCCTATCAAGTAAGGACCTACGAAATGAAAGGTTCCACGAATACTCTGAATAGGATGACCAGGAGATTACCGAATGAATGGTAGCATTTTGATCACAAGAAATCCTACATAGTCTAGGGAAACTGATTTTGAGTGGCTTATCCCCTACCCATGAATCCTCCCAAAAGCGGATTCTCTCCATATTTCCCACAACCAATTTAATATGTATCTCAAAGTCACTCCACACCCTTGAAATAGACTTCCAAGGAGCACGAAGAGAACCGTTAATGCCATGTGAAGAGTCCCACCCATTCGAATGAGAGCCATACTTGCTATAATCGCATGCCAAAGTGAATCACTTTCAAATGGGAACCGCCAAAGCCATTTACCTAGCAATGCCTTATTCCTTTTAATTAAGTTTCCCACGCCAAGCCCTCCATCTATCTTAGATCTCGAAACAACCTCCCAATTCACAAGATGATCTTTTTTTCCTTCCCCTCTTCCTTCCCAAAGGAAGTCCCTCGTTAACTTTTCCAAATTTGATGCTACTTTTTGGGGAATTTTGAAAATAGAAAGGTAGTAAATTGGAATACTCCCCAAAACCGATTGAAGCAAAGTTAATCTTCCACCCTTTGAAAGGCATCCTTTATGCCACCCATCAACTCTTTTTGAGACCCGTTCTATAACAGGGTTCCAAAACTCAATGCTATTGGGATTACCACCTAATGGTAAACCCAAATAGCTAAGAGGCCATTCCCCACACCCGCACCCAAGCATATTTGCAATTCCGGACAGCTGTGATGGGGCTAAGTTCAGCCCCACCACTATGCTTTTTCCCATGTTGATTTTTAGGCCCGATATCAATGAGAATACCTTAAGCACCCCAGCCAAATTATCAGCCACAAGACTATCATTTGGAATAAAGAAGATGCTATCATCAGCAAATTGCAAATGAGAAATTTCAATTTTATTACGCCCAATTTCAAAACCCCTAACGACCTTCTTCTCACATGCTCTTTTCATTAACCTACTTAAGACATCTGCCACTAATATGAAAAGAAACGGGGATAGTGGATCCACTTGACGTAACCCCCTCGAAGCCCCAAAAAGCCCACTTGGTTTCCCGTTAATCATAACCGAGAAATTACCCGAAGAGAGACACCCTCTAATCCAACTTCTCCATCTCCTCCCAAACCCTTTTTTATCCAAAACGAAATCCAAAAAATCCCAATTAATGTGGTCATACGCCTTTTCAAAGTCTATTTTGAACACCACACCCTCTCTCTTATTTACCCTATATTCCTCCACTACCTCATTGGCGATAAGCACTAAATCGAGTATTTCAATCCCACTTTAGCCCATGTAGTTGTGATGTAAAAGGGTAAGAATAAGATTAAGTTATATTACTTGCTTTATTTCATTTGTAACAGTCTAAGAGACTTCTATTAGCTTGATTTTTGCTTTAAGTTGGTTATTTAGTTATGAAAATTCTACTTTTTACACTATATCCAGTATTATTAACCCAGCAACAGATCAGTTCGTGTCAGATCTTAACGAAATGCGGATTATTTTTGTCTCCACCAAATCAATAAGCTACCGGGTGATGTATTCCAAATTCATATACGACTCAGTTTGTTATTGGGTGACACAATACAATCCAATAGTACCCATTACGTAAATAAATTTTAAAAAAAAATAAAAATTACAACAAACAAGATGAGTGAATAACTAAAATTACTTAAAAGTTAGAGTACATACTCATAAATCCTAAAACAGATAGAAATCCTAACATGATTCAATAAACTTTAGTTTTATTAAAAGTTGAAAAGGTTTTTAACGGGTGACCCGAATTGAACCCGTAACTGATTCGTTATCAATTCGTGTCAAACGGGTGAACCCGACAACCACCCGAATTCATTAGAGGTTCACCCGTTAACTTATAACTTCATTTCGATTCATGTCATGTTATCATGTGATTCTGCTAGGTCTAGTTATGTATGTTTCTGTATTACAAGTTTCAGGTAAGTGGTCCATAAAGTACTTGTGGCAACTAAATTAATGAAAATGAGATCAATCGATCTTCGGACCCATGTTTCGTGTTGACGACAATATCATATCCTAAGAATAGTTTATACTTGTACACTGTAATATGCTTCCTTCTCAATGTTTCCTAGATGCCTTGAATGTTATTTACTCTTTTTTGTCTTGTGATTTTCATTGTGTAAAACTTATGATTCAGTATGTAGTTTGATTTGCACGTCAAAAGTTACGGATTAAGGTTCACGATTTCTTCTAGGTTTGACAACTACCCTCTTCAGTTCCCTAAATAAAACAATTTAACAGTTGTAAAATGTGAGCAGTCCTTTAACCATCAGGCTATCAGAGGTAGCTTGCAAATAACACAAATCTAAGTTACTGCAAATAAAATTATTTTAGGAAGTGTAATAAGTAATAACTCTGATTTTCTGTGCATTAGGATTAAGATAGCAAAAGTGGGTCTATATTTCCACCACCACCACACCTTAATCTGAACTCAAAACAATTCAAATTCAGAAGTTGTGTTTCACGTTAGCATATTTCATGTCTAAGAAGCTGGTTTAACACAAACATATGAATGCCAATCAGTTTCAAGTATGTCTTGATTTTGAATGTATCTTACTTTTATATGTATGTTTTGTTGTCTATGCAAGGTGTGTGATTCTGCTGAAGGCCAATAGAATCTGTGAAGTAAAATATGGTCCGACAAAAATGGAGAAACGTACCTTGAATATTTGCATGGCGTCTAGACCCTTATTCTTTGGAGTGGCATTAATGTCCCACAAGCATATCTGGGCATCATCAGAACCACTTAATAAATGACCCGGTTTGAACTGACTCCATGATAAACCATATCCCTCAGTGCTGTGACCTCTCAACCTCAAATCAGGACTGCAAGCGCCATCAAGAGGAGGCTTAGATGGTGTTTGCTATAATCGAAAACATATACTTCTGCACTAACAGTTTTGGTGGCAATAATAAATTGGTTTTGAGGCATGTAACGAGCCCGGTTAACCTCTCCATCGTGATTTATTTGCTGGATAATTTGCACCTGCAAGAGAAATTTTCGTATGAAAATAGGGAAGGCTTCAAGAGCATAGCAATGTGAAGAATTATGCACATTAATATTCTCCAATTTATATGACAAGTACATCAAGACTTCAGTAATCAAATACCATTAGAAACCATTTTAACATTTGAAAGATAAATGTAACTAAAGAGAATACAACAATCATGTTTTATACCAGATTTATGCAACTTGGCCCAGTTTGACATGCTTAATAAGCTACCACTTAGCCATAAATGCATTCTGAGCAAGTTTTAAATCTGTATGGTACTCCCGGCTGCAGCTGAGAAAATTTATACTACCAAGCACGCTCTCCAATCCCCTGCCCTTCACACTAGTTAATGAAATGAGTTTATCCACCTTGGTTGTTGAGTATTTTGTTTGTCATGCTTGTGTCCGTTTTGTGTTATAACAAAATGGTTCTTTTAGGAGGGTACCTAATGATATTAATCAACATGTCCATAATTTTTTTTCAGGGAAAAAAATGAATAAAGAAAGAAACAACATTTCATTGATATCACTCACTCCAACCACATTAGGTGGTGGGTCCTGGCTGGGCTTCAAATATTGAGGTGATTGGGTGTAGGCCGCCCAGGTCAGAAGGGGCAGTAAAATACTGTTACGAAAATGACATTGGCTGTCCATTCAGGCACTTGACATACACCAACAAGATTTTTCTTAATGGACATTGGCAGGTCAGCAAGCACCCTAAGGGTGCCCTTCTCCTTTCCATAGTTGCATTGAAGACCCTTTTTCATACGAACTAATGCTGCCATTCAACCAAAGCTCTAGACCAACTAAAAAAAATGAAGAATCAGATTCACATCAGACACTCATCAACAATATCTTGCAGCCAATTTCATAACTAGCCCTTTCCATTGTCAAACAGCTCACAGATGCTAAAACACAGACTAACTTATGATCTAATCCACCAATTACATATTCACAATCATCACCAATCCAATTCACTGTTCTCACTAAGGGCTTGTTTGACTGTGAAAACTGTTTAATCTTAAAATTAGTTTACTTCCAATTAATGAATTGTACATCTGTGAAGTTATAAATAATTCAATTCTAATTCATGGAGTGTTTGGAAGACTTAAATGATAAATCCAAATGGTTGGGGGGTCTGAATTATCATGATAACAACATGAATTATAATATTTACCATTGTTCAATTTTCACAACCAAACACAAATAAATGTAAAGATTGTAAATTCTCTAATTCACAATCCAAGGGACAAAACAACTAACCAGGCCCTAAAACCCTAAAAACCCCATATTTGGGAAAATCGCACAAAACATCGCATTTTTTTATCTCAAACAAATTAACCATTCCCCAACTCAAAACATTAAAACAATTAAATAAAACAGTACACAACCAAAAGATCTAGAAGAATCTCACCTTGCCATTGGCGCAACCAAATCCGCCAACATCGGACCGAGCATCGTCATAATGACGAGCATCATTCTCGGCATCCTCTAGAGGGAGCTGAACCTGCGCTAACATAAGATAATTAGGCTCATTTTCAGAGGTGTGGGTACCGAGGATCATCTTCTGAACGGAGTAGTCCTTCCCCGGCGGCTCTTCCCGGTCGGGGAGCCACTCGACGGTGAGGGAAGGCCACTCTAGGGCATGAGTGACGACCAGATCGTACAAGAAAGGAGTGTTCTTCTTCCAAATCTTGTACTCTTCGTTGATTAGATCTCGTCCTCGTTCTTCTTCCAAATCTTGTGGACTCTTCGTTGATTAGCCTCTCCTCTATCTCTCCCCTCATCTCGTCCTCGTCTTTCCCCATTGCTTCTTGGTTCTGGTTGAGTAGTTGGTGTGCGATTGTGAGGGTGAAGAAGGTGATGGCGATTTGTTTCTGCTGGAGGATTTTGGAGGGCAAATGTTCAGTTTTCAGAGGGAAAAAAAAAGAGGGGGCGGTAAGTGTGTTTCAAGCGGTGTACTTTCGCCCTAATGAGAAGACGCTTGGCCCTATTTTTCTCTTACTTTGCAGTTTAGTGCATTTTTCAAGCCCACAGAGTACTCGAGTCTCGTCGTACATCAAAATTCGCTTGATTCGAGTTTTTTATAATTCTTAAAATTTTAAATTATATTTTAAATAGAATTATAGTATTTGGTTGAAATTTTAAGATGGAATTCATTATTCCTAAGAAATATAAATTTCTTTATTTCATCAAATTTTATTCCTTTTAAATTTAAGAGGAACGTTGAGGATTTTAAGAAAATTTCTTATTTTTTCATCAAATGACAAATCTACCCTAACTTAAAATCCAACATTTTTTTTTATTTACCATTCATCAAATGGCACCGATGAAGCCACTCTATTTTTTCACGAACTTCATCTCCTCTGTCGCCGGCGAGATATGTTCTTTCTTCATCTCCTTCGGCGAGATTTCCTTTATATATATGCCGTTCCTTTATATATGTCTAAGTTCTTTATTTGTGTTATTTGCTCTTTGTTTTTTCTCATTAAAGTATGTTGAAAGGTATGTTGATAAATTAAAAATAATTTAGAATGCCAAAAAATAAGCATTGTTATGGAACCAAACAATGGAAATGAATCTTATATTCTGGGAAATGAGCTTTTCTAGAATTTTAAATGCCAATTACATTCCCAAAGCTCGAACCAAATGAGCCATATGGGTGTGTTTAAGTGTTTAACACGTTGTATTAAATAATTGTATATGATCATTTAATTTTATCCAAACAGTATAAAATACTCTCACTTTTTACGTGTGATTCACTAATCATTTTCTATATGAGATAAGAAGTTTTAATGGTATTAATAATTCATCTCGATATTCAATTCTAATGAATACCAAACATATGATAAGATAAATTTTATCATATTATGTTCTCTTATCCTACATATCAAACACTGTATAAATCCATTAATCCAAAAAATTAAAAATTCACAATTGACATATATTTTATATTTTATTATGTGTTTTCTATTTTTAGTTCGCTTTTATCTTGGCTTTTAGATCTAAGTTTGGTGCTGACCGCGATAGTTTGGAGATGTCTCTGAACCACTCACCCCAACAGGTACACTATAGTGGACAAGTCACTAGATTACATATTATGGTTATTTCGATTTTAACACTTTTTCCTCCATTTAAATATGAATTTAAGTGAACAATATTAAGTATTCTCTTTGTGTTTTTATGTAATATGAACTAATGTCTAAAATTTGACCTCTGCAAAATAAGTTATCACCTCGATATTGAATTCTCTAAAATTTGACCTAAATAAATGAATACTTGTTGTCCTTTTTTTCATGTAACTCGTTTGCCAACAAACTAATTGCTTAATATTGAATTGTTATTTCCAACATCTTATAATGTAACTGTGAGAATCCGCAAATGCGGCCCCCCGAGTCCCGTTCCCGTGTGTGGGGGTCTGAAACATCGGAAAGGATTCCATTGTTCCATTTGCTTCTTGTGGGTTGATAATTCATATCGGGTGTCCCTCTATCCTATTTCTAAATGCAAGAGGGTTCGTTCAGAGTCGCCAATACGTTTTACGAGAAAACGGACAAAAAGGGGTGTGTAAGAAGAAAGGCTATAGACAAGCCTTTCTTTACAGGTTTGTCTGCGAAACCAAGATTCTATGGGGTTCAGAAACTATGTTACGGATTGGGAAGGTGTTAAGCACTCATTCCGCCCTTTCGGTCTCTAGTGGTCTTTTATGTTTATTCTATGTTGAAAAATTTGGATGCTTTTACTGACAGTCTACTACTTCCCAAATGAAAAACCCTAATTTTGAGAAAAACGGGGAAAGGGATAAAAACCTTCGTGTTCCGAGATCCAATGTTTTGTTTTGAAAGATGTAAATACAAATGAAAAAGCTTTTTTATTTAAGAAAGAGTTTCCCGTATTATTTCCTCAGATAATAATATCGGTTTTATCGTGTTTTAATTACTTTGAGAAAGTACGGATCTTGTATCGGGACTAATTTAATATGGAATTAGAACTCTTTGAGGGGAGTTTTATCAGACACGTCGCAGTCTATGGTAAGGACGGGATATGCCGAATTTTAATTCCTATGTAAGTTTTATCATTCCGGGTTTTGAAAACAGAATTTTATCCAGATGATAATGTACTTACTTTTTTGGTTTTGCAAAATAATTTTATCAAAGGTTTTGTTTTGAAAACAATAGACTATTTTATAACTTGGCAATAAGTTTATTCAAATAAAACGTGGACAGAACAACAGAAGTAAAACAAGTGCATAGATATCTAATTTTAAATACTAGAAGAGACTTTCTTTACATTCCCGACGAGAATAATAATAAGAAAGAAAATATAATATGGCAGAGAGATCTCCGGCGATAATAATCTTTTCCTTCTTCAGATATTTCCAAGAATTCGATTCCAGAAGCAGGACACGTCGAGTGTTGAGAATAGATTCGATAATTCTTCAGAAATAAGATGATCGTAGAAAATACTTGATAGAAGATCAGAAAATCAGATATAAACTCAGAATTCTTAGATCCCAAGTTGCCCTCACTTTCCCTTGGGGGTGTTGGCCTATTTATAGTGCTGGGAAAGGATTGTCGCGCGACATTTCTCCAGAAAAGGCAAGTGTTACGAGACATGTTGGACAATGTCGCGCGACAAACGGATGAAGTGACCCTTCTGATAGACTGATTTATCAGGAAGTGGTTGGTCTGTGTTCGGGGAACCTATCGCGCGATATAAGAGAGATTGTCGTGCGACATATTGGTTTGTCGCGCGATAATCCCCCTTAAAAACAGGTTTGTTTGGCCAACAAACCCTTTCGGGGCAGTTTCGGGTGCTCGGGTGGGTCCTGGACTCCAAAAACTGTACTTTTCGATAGTCGTTAGGGTTCTTGCGGGGGTCACGGATCGGGGTGTCTACAATAACGCACACTACGCCAAAATGGTAATATTGTCACGGAAAAATGCGGTGGATTGGTCACGGTTTTTGGTCCGTGACCAAGGTTGTCACGGTCCAAAACCGTTACTTTGTTCAAAAACCGTTCAATCTTAATGCAACCGTTAACTTGGTCACGGTTATAAAGCGTGACTCATATGGTCACGGTTTTTTGCCGTGGTAATTGGTTGCAAAGTTGGTCACGAATAGGGGTCACGATTACTGACCTTGACCAATACTTACCTACGTCTCGGATAGTAACCGTGACAAATTGTTAATTTTTTGTTTACACATATTGACCAAAACTTTTTGTAAAAAGTATAATAATCTACTAATTAAAAATACACATGTTATGATGTCTACACCCTTGGATAAGTTATATAAACACATCAAGATGTCATATCAAAGTTATAACACTCACACCAGTAATATATATACAATTATACACAATACACTCTCACACACCAATAATTTTATATAAATTAAAAATGTCTTAACTTAAAGTAAAAAATTTAATATTTAAAATCTACTGATCAAGATCAATTAATTCAACAAGTTCCATCATGACTATAGAATAATGTAAAAAAATTCAAGAAAAATTATTGAGTAACATTTAAGGTCGTATTTTATGTTTTCGTACATTATTGGTCATCACAGTCATTCATTTTTAATTAAGAGTGTTTACGGCACATTAGGCTTATTTTTGGATTATATTCAAATCATACTGAGAGACATGATTGAATTATTTTTACATTTGGCCTTAAGTTTAATTTGTTAAAAAATTATTTTGAAGAGATCAAAATAAGATAAAAAAAAAATTAAGATATATTAAAAGATTCTTTAGAAAATTAAAAACAAGTCGGTCCAATACCCAGTCTAGTTTTAATTTTTTTCAGCATGAAAATATATTAAATTAAACTTCAGTTGTTCAAAGTATTAGACTAACCTAGACAATGGGCTCAAAATAGATTGATTGATATTTATATAATTAGATTCATCAGACGTTACTCTTTTTTACCATATTATCTGATTTTATTTATTTTCAGTGCCAGATGGAATGGGTATACTCTATTTATATATATATATATATATATATTAAAAGGTACTCAGTTCAATTGCGCCACTAAAATTTTTGGTTTTCTCTTTTTCTCCTATAGTCGTTATTTTTAAAATATATTTATCATTGATGTACATGGTTCGAATCGTAGTATCCTCTAGGTTAATAAAAATACTGTTATAATTAACCATTACACTAACTATTTTTTTTAATTTTAAATATGTGTATACACACTATATATGTGTGCTTATATTCAGGCTATGGATCGTTTGTAAGTTGTCCGTATAATTGGGATATATTTAAACAATTTGTAATTATCGAACATATATAATACACATTAATTCTTGGTGAATTAGCAAACATATTTATTATATATTAGACCTGTGAACAAGTCAGGTGTGTGTCAGGTCTTAACATATGTGGGTAAATTTTGCCTCCATCCATATAGGACCTAATAAGCTATCAGGTGACATTTTTCGAATTCATATATAGGACTTGCATAGTTTGTAATTGGGGGACATGGCACTACTCGAAAGTACCGGTTAAATAGATGATTTTTAAAAAATAATTCTTTAATTTTTTCCACTAGATTAGGACGAGTGATCAAAGAACTAAAATTATTGCAAAAATAAATAGGAATAAACATTTAGGTGATGTTTGGTTGATATTTTGAGTTGAGTTTTTAAAATATGTTGAAAAGTGGATTTGGTTTTTTTTTGAGTTTTTTTCAACCAACTAAAAATCTCATAAAAAAATTTCAAAAAATAGTCAAAATGAATCTTATTTTATAGATCTCGACGAGTATGTTTTAAATATATATTTTTTATTTAATTTTGATTTTTGAATTTAAAGTTACAGTGTTTTAAAAGTTTTTTTAAAGAGAGAAAGTAAACTGAAATAAATTTGGGAAGCGTAAAAGTATAGTTGATTTTGAGTTGAGTTTTTAAAATTTGGGGGGAAAAAAACAGATACCAAACAGGGGCTTATAGATCCTAGAATAAAAAAATAATAAAAATTCTTTAATGATTTAATATACATTAGTTTATTAAAAAAATTCTAAAAAATTATGTTATATACATAAATAGAGAGTAACGTGAACCGTGGGTGTCTAAAGTTCCCTTTGTATTCCCACCCTTTATTTTCAGTTCCCTCCTTTTTTAATGAAAAATAGTTCAGTTCCCTCCATTGGTACGCAGCACTTCATCATAACAAAAAACCCCACTACCTCCACTGTCCGTCCTTCAACTAGGGCTTGGAATCGTAATCTAAACCCAAACCCTCCACCGTCCTGATTTGAAGTTATCGAGCCCCAATCATCCTCTTGCTGGTAAGTTTTCAATATTCTAGGATTTTGATTTGAAGTTAGTTCTGGCTCTACATTTGTGGGGTTTTGATTTCGACCCCTCGTCCTCTATTGCCTATTAGAAATTGTTGGTGGCTAAGGAAGGAGAACCCATAAATTATAAATAGTTGGTGGGGTTTTGGTTTTGAGCCCCTAATCCTCTATATTAAAATATTTTTTTCTGCAGAAATTTTACAATAATCTCTTACTACCGTTGGCTCGAGCAGAAATTGCACCATTTCATTAGAGGTAATATACTACACTTTCTCTCATTACAATATGTATGGCCGTTTATTTGTTTAGACTATTGATGCTTCAATCATTCTTGGTGAAAAGAAATTATAAAAGTATGTCTGCTTTTTTATTTCATGTGTCTTCTTTTGTTCTCTATTTTTGGTTGGCTAGGGACACTATACTACAATTTCAAATTATGCATTCATGTACTTTAATCAAAAGTTTTAATCTTCAATGTGTTTAAATGGAGTTTGAGTGCGCAATGTCCCAATTAGTAGTATGTGCTCTGCGAATTTATTGTTATTTATGTGGGGTTAGAAAGAGTATGACGTCCATGAGTTAGTTTAGTAGTGCTCATAGCACGACCCTTTTTCTAATCTCTATCTGTAAAATATGGGAATTCTTGTAAAACTTGAAGTACTCTTTGGAGTACTAGTATCCTACAGTAAACTAATTATAACAAAATTATTTCCATTAACAATTAGTTGTAGCAGCGTTGAAAGACCCATCCTCCAAGTTCGAATTTCACTTGCTTGCAATCAATAAAAATCGTTCCCCATGCATTCAAAAGGATAAAAATCACTTTTTGAATTAACAGTAGAAAATTATTTGTTTTTGTTGTTTTTAGTTATAGTATATCTTATACTCTTTCCCTAATATTAAAAGTTAGACATAATAAATGATTAGGAATAAAAAAGTAGGTTAGAGCTGAAAGCAGCAGAGCTAATCAAGTTTCTTAAAATGTCTTTTAAGTGATAAGAGATCAACAGTTCGAGTTATTTTGCTCATATTCTTTTTCCTCAAACACTTGGTCCTGCTCATATTCTTTTTTCCTCAAACACTTGGTCCTTGCCCACTGCTTGTACTAAAAAGAGGAGAATAAATTAAAAAAATTTAAAATTTGGTCCATTTATTATTTCTTTACCAGAAAATTAGACTTTTATTTGAAACAATATTTGACTTTCGTGTAAGGTACAAATAGCGAACGCTATTTAATGACGCGACACGCCTTTTATGCTATTCGCGCTACTAGTTGCTTTACCTTACCCAACAGCTACCTTCTTTTCTCTTCCCCTGTTTTCTTGTTCCTTGTTTTCTCTTCTTTTTTTTCCCAGTGTCTACATTGTACTAATGATATCCCACCCCTATTTTCTTGTTCCATTTTTTCTCTTCTTTTTTTCCCACTGTCTACATGGTACTAATGATATCCCATTCAAGACATTAATTAAAATAATCTGCTGTCCAATTTTTTGCTTCGTAAACTGTGTAACTACTGCATCAGTGTAATGGTATTTTAGTTATTCGAATTGAGTGCACAAATTTGATGTACTTATTCTTTTTATAGTTCTTTATATTGGATTATTTCAAATTTGCTTTTTTTTTGTATAGTTCTTTATATTAGATTATTTATATAACTTTTACTTAAAAAAATTCATATGTTCAAATAACTTACGTGCAAAATACCACGTTGCACATGCTATGCAATCCCATAACCATGCAATGCAATGCGCAGTTGCGATTAGAAACACTGATTAATATGGTCAAATGATAAAAAAGCTAACTTATCCAAGAACACACATGGTAAAAACCAGGGTTGTGAAAAGGGGCTTTGAAAGGAAGATCAAGTCTAAAGGTAGACTTACAGGGATTGAAGTAGATCGGCATTTATGTCGTTGCCATATAATTATAAAATGATTCACAAATTTTAGGCTTTGGGTCACAAATTTGTCAAATAAGATCGCCATTATCATATGAAATAAACACGTATCTTACAACTTTCAAATACGTAGCATTTTTCACATAATATTTTTGTAATTATTGGCCCTAAACTTTTAATTTCTATGTAATAATTCTTTTAATCTTATTTGATAGGTAATTTACTGTAGCAAAATTGTAATGGCTTTTCCACGGTACAAAGAATGGATGGGTTTGAATGATAGGATAAGTAATGTGTATGTTGAAGGGGTTAGGGAATTTATAAAATATGCACGAAGAAGTCTTAGAAGTGATAAGTTACCTTGTCCGTGCAACCGTTGCGATAATGGTAAGTGTTTGAATTTTGAAGACATTGAGTTCCATCTAATAAAGTGGGGTATGGTAGAACACTACAAGGTATGGGTTTTCCACGGGGAAAGGGAACTCCCTTTTGTTCCTGAACAACCTGAAATTAGAGCAGTGCAAGTAGAGCATGATCATTCGTCACACGCTAGATTAAATGAGCTCATAAATGATTCTTTTGGAGTTCATGAATTGCAAAAGAATCAGCCTATGGATTGCGGTGATGATGATGTTGATAAAGAATGTCCTGGGTCTTACATCGAGGATGAACTTAACTTAGACAAGGAGTACATAAGGTTAAAGGCTGAAGCAGATAGACCTTTGTACCCGAATTGTAATGAAGGTCACACATCATTATATGCCATGGTTGGTTTACAAAATTTGAAAAGTCGTTTTTGCTTGTCTGGCAATAGTGTGACTGAAATTCTTTTATGGGTTAAGGACTTACTACCAAAATATAATTCCTTACCTGATAGCTATCCCTCCATGAAGAATAATTTGAGAGGTTTGAGGATGAAGTACAAATCCATTCACGCATGCAAATATGATTGTATTTTGTATCGGAAGGAGCACGAGAACAAGGAGAAATGTCCGGTATGCAATGAACCGAGGTTTGCAAGTAGAAAAGATCGAACTAGTAATAAGTTGAAATTTGCTAAAGTACCGCAAAAGGTGTTGAAGTTTTTCCCTATCGGTCCCAAGTTGAAGAGGCTTTACACTGTACGGTGGATATCTGGGACGCATTCAAGTTCTAGAATTAGTGGGTTTGAAGCTCAGCCATCATCAAATCCTTCGACAAATCAATCCGAGTCTGTGGGAGAAAAGCCAAAGGTTACATTTGACTTGAAAGGTAATCCTATTGGTAACAAGAATAGTTTCCTGGCACGATCGTTAGCTCTTGCAAAAGTGATTCTAGGAGTTGTTTACGATAATTGGAAGGAGGTTCCTGATGCAAAGAAGGAGGACATTTAGAATACCTTGCGGCAAAAGTTTATTATACAACCCTACCATAGGGATTATGCATTGACACAGGTAGGGGATCAATGGAAAACATGGAAGAAGAATATCCGTAGGAAATATTTCGGAACGACCCGTCAATTAGTTTTGTTGTGGAAAGATAAAGTTCCAGAAAATGAGGAAATACCTTTGGCTGCATGGAACGTTTTCATCGAGCGTGAGGCTGGTCCCAAAAAACTAGAGCAAAGGGCTCAGAATAAGATGAATAGGTCTAAGAAGAAAGATGTCCACATGTTGGGATCAAACTCCTACTTACAGCTTGCAGTACAATGGAAGGTTTGTAAAGATTCTGAATTATTTGTTGTTCATATGCTACGTTTTTTATTTTAGTTATTAATGTACTTGCTATACATAGGAGAGGACAAAAGGGACACCAGAGGAAGGCCTCCTGGCTAATCGTGTTAACATGTACTTGCATGCCCGTAGAGATAAGAAGACAGGCAACTTTCATCCTAATGTAGCTGATGAGGCTGTGAGTTAGGCTAATCTTTAATTTATTACTCGCATATATACACTGATAATTGCAATATCTTTAATTAACTAAATATATTGAATGGTGAAACAGGCAAAAATTTCAGAAATAAAAAGTAGCCAAGATGAGAGTAGTCAGAACAATATTGACTTAGATGCATTGACCCAAGTAAAAGGGAAGGACAAAATAGGACGAACTCGTGGAGTCGGTAGCAAAGTATCAAGAACGAAGTTGAAGCACAATGAGCCTATAGTGTGTGAGCTACAACAAGTAAAGACTGATGTAAAAAACCAGAATGACAAGATGCAAAGCATGGACAGCAAAATGGACTTCCTTATAGGTCTAATGCAAAGCCAAGGTCCTAAACAATTCCCTACTCCAACAAGTGTGACGTGTGAAATGACTCCCACCCAACCAACACATATCCCAACTCAAGTTCTTTCCTCTCCTTGAAACCCAACATCCTCCGTATATACAGGTCGCAACCAGATTAGGGATATCACAAATAAAAAGAACATTGCATTGGGGAAGATTATAGAGAGTACTCCTGGGACACTGGTGCATGGTCATGAACTAAGTTCGCCTGATGTTAAAGTACTTGTGGAGTTTGTCTATCCAGAAATGAAGAATGAACTGGTGCATCGAGGGCGACAAGGTAGTAATATTACCATCAGGGAATTTAATGGCTCGTATGTTGCATGGCCTATTTCTTTACTTGAAAAATTGGTGTAGCTAAAACAAGCCTTTTGCAACAAATGTTTGGTTCTTTTCATAAGACTTGTTAGATAATTATTAATTGTATGTTAACTTGTTATTTTGTTTATGGACGATATTGATATGCTTGATATTATCTTTAATTTTATTTCAAGTTTGTTTTTGCATCTTAAATTGTCTTGTTACTACTATTATCGTATAGTACAACTTTTTTAACTCTGCCAATGCAAAAAATTTGTTTGTATTGCCGGTCCCAAGCCCGGGTAAAGGAGGAAGGAAGAAGTAAGTGTTTATTTGTTTTTATTTCTTTGTTAGTTTTATCTTATTTTATCTTTTAGTTGTAAAGATGAATTCATAATTTAAATTTACATGCACAGCCATGGTTATATGGAGCAATTTTGTGCAAGTCTGCCAAAAACTTAAGGCTTAATGCAATTCTTTATTCTACTACTGAATTTAGTGTTAAGCTTAATTCAATTAGGAATGTACCTAAAAGCAGGTAACATACAAGGAAAACAGTAATATATTTCTCTATCAAATTTTATTTATATGTCTTTTTAAATCTTAGTTCTTTGTTGATTGACGAGTTCCTTTTTACTTTGTGGCGCAGATACTTGGTTGCAAGTTTTGCGCATGGCATTTCTCCTTTGAAACTCAATGGAAACTCGAATTGCATTATGTATACACAAGTCTAACCTTTATTTCTCAATCTGGTAAGAGTATATTATTTGGTGGTTTATCACGTGGTATAATTTTTTTTATTTTTTATATTTTCCTATACATGCAATTGACAGTACGTGCTCAGTTCTTTTATAGGTGGCCGATAATTTTATATTGTTTACAGTAATTAACAATAATATATATAAAGGTATTATATATTATATTTTTCTCAAGTTGCATTAAGAAAATGAATATCTAGAGTTTTATTTCTAAGAAGAATTATGAATTGGCGGGAAATTAAGGTACGTGCCTCTGCTCTTATATATATGCATAGAACATTGTGCATTAAATTTTGTCTAGTTAAACATTTCAGTTTTTACTTTGTGGCGCAGATACATGGTTACAAGTTTTGCCCATGGCATTTCTCCTTGGAAACTCAGTGGAAACTCGAATTGCATTATGTATACACAATTCTAACCTTTGCTTCTCAATCTGGTAAGAGTATATTGTTTGGGGGTTTATCATGTGGTATAATTTTTTTTTATTTTCATATACATGCAATTAACAGTACGTGCTCAGTTTTATTATATATAAAGGTATTATATATTATATTTTTTTAATTTTTTTTGTTTATAGTAATTAACAATAATATATATAAAGGTATTATATATTATATTTTTCTCAGGTTGCATTAAGAAAACGAATATCTAAAGTTTTATTTTTAAGAAGAATTATGAATTGGCGGGAAATTAAGGTACATGCCTCTACTCTTATATATATGCATAGAACATTGCACATTAAATTTTGTTTAGTTAAACATTTAAATTCTTCATTTTGATATGTGCACTATAGTTGGTTTATATATATATATATATATATATGGGAATGATCTTAAGAGGACCAACTTTTTGGTCCTTAAATACGGACCAACCAATTCGAAAGGGTGAATGGATGAATTTTTTGAAGATATTTGGTAGAGATGATTTACTAGATTAGTGGATCATTCCCACCAAATTTCACAACAAAATGCACCCCGGAAGTAGGTTAACTAAAAAAAATTATATATATATATGTGTATTTTTGGCCTTTGAAAATTGATAATGGACTTCATCTCTCCAGGAACATATTTTGTACAGAAAGACAAAGACAGTTTAAAAAGGGAGACTCAGATGCTGCGGTGACTTGTACACATGCATAAAAATGGATTTTCTTCGGGATTTCAAATATGGTATGGCATTTATTAACATTGTATTTTTTGTATTATATGTGGGGAAGATTTTTATTGTAAAGCTATATAATAAAACATCATTTGTACTTAAAGAGAATCTACTGGTGATCAACAAATGACACTATTAATATCACCGACTTTGGACTGGCTAAAGAAGAAAAAACTTACACTTGGTTGTAAGTTTTTTCTTCTAAAAAACTATATCCACTACTTGAGTTTGTATTTAGTCATTACATGTAAATTGCACACATTTCCATCAGTAAATCTATTTGTATACCTTTTTGTGTTAGGTATTGAGCCACAAAGGTCTTGTAGCAGTCTTCAGTGTACATTCTTACCATTGGTATGTTGTTTTATTATTTATTTTTTTTATTTACTCCTTGTTTTAATAATCATTAAACTTATTTTTCCCCTTGGATATGGGAAATTCCTTTAATTACTTATAAAGGGAAGTACTTGCAGACATGTGAGCAGTTGGTGTAGTACTAGCTAGACTTTTTACTTTGTGTAACTCCTGGTGAAAGGTGATGTTAATTATATTGCTATATATAGTTAAGTGAAGTTGCTAGTTAATTGTCCTTTTTCAATTCATAACATGCACTTACAAATGAAACTGTGCACTAAGAAATCCCCTCATTGCTTTCTTTATCCAAAAAAAATTGAGAAAAAATTCAAAATTTATGAGATTCCTTCTACTTCAAGCTAGACATATTTAAAAATGTTGCTCATTGAAATCCCCACATTATCCTTTTTCCTTGGGCAGTGAGTTGGATCAATATATAAGATGTGTATTATTGGTGCACCTGCAGATTGGTTACCTTTCTTGAAGCAAGATGTTTTTTTGGTTTAATTAGTATCATTCATGCATATGTGAGGTTTAGTTTGTAGTGTACCGAAGATAACAATATTTTTATTATTTTGTTTTTTACTTTATGTGTCACTAATTTCTTATTTTATTTTTTAATTATTTATTATCCCAATACCATGTGATGTCAAGCTGTATTAATTGTTGCAATGTATTTGAGAGGTATAAAATCTAGGAACAATAAAATAATATTTTTTTTTCAAATTTATTTCAACAATGGTCACGGTTTATAGCCGTGACTATTTAATTAATTGTGGGACCCATAGTCACGAATCAAAACCGTGACCCCATAGCTAAGCCTTCCAATCTTGCTACGGTCCAGATTTGTGACCATATCTTACTTTACGAGTGACAAACATGGTAACTAGTCACGGCTATGCGCCGAGACGCATAGTGAACAATGGTCACAGCATGAACCCGTGACCATTAATTAACATGGTCACGGATTTAAGCCATGACATATTTAACAAAGGGCACGGAATATATCCGTGACCAACTTTTCTCAATTCGTGGCATGGTGAGCACCAAAGAACCGAGACTATTCTTTTTTGTCACGAGGAATAACCGTGACCAAAGAAATGGTTACCCCGATAATGGTCACGGTAAATAACCGTGACTATTAGAGATGGCCAGGGTCTGGAACCGTGACTATTTGTCTATTTTGGCGTAGTGGCACCGCCTTAATTAACATAATTAGCCAACGCTTTTAAGGCCGAATATGTCACTACCCTGTTATAAACTTAATTACTAAGAGTTGAGATTAATAAAACAAACATCAACCACTGAACTAAACTATAACATATGCATACATGTCCACTGAGTATCATTGAGTTATCACATAACTTAATTACACAATCTTACATTCAAAAACAACAATATATACAAAGTAAAACACATTACATATTATTCGGAGTTAGCTTATATTTACACATTTATGAAAAAATAAGTAGTCGGTATCAAAAGTTTATAACGTATCTTAAACCATGACTCCAACTGATCTACCACGTTACTATCACTTGAAAATATTTATTTTAAAACAGGGCGAGCCTAATGCTCAGTAGATGATAAAGGGACACCATTTAGAAAATCAATTTTTGCAATATAAAACTTTTCAACTGTTTTACTAACTCCACCACAAATCAAGTAATCGTTGTATAATGCATGACATTAATTATATGCATATACAACATCACCTGAGCTTTGATTGTTATGTCAAGAAGCCATAATCTACAACTACATAGACATAAACCAGTCACATTTAGAATGGAACGATATATCATCACATTATATTCGAAGAATTAACCACAGAGATATAACATGATAATGTGCCGTCATAATATATTCGAGAATTGTCACCTTCGACATCCACAGATAATGTAATCATAATACGACCATTGAGATAACATACAAGAACCACCTTGTGTTGACATATGAATAACAATCGTGATTTACCGAGTCTAGATTTCCAAGCTACCCACTGCTGGTTTTGAACATTCCTCATTGTTATCATCCATAGGTTTAAGGATTTTCAATCAAAGGGTACCAAGCCTTAATTATTTTACATAGGTAAGCACAAACCACAAAGTTAACATATATCTCATCATATACTCATATCATGATGCGATTGCGATACTATAACCCGAGGGATACTATAATTCAATGAACATAAAGAATCATCGCATAATCTAACGATAAAGCTCGATAATCACCCCAAGCCGGTAAAAGACGATCATAATCATTATAAGACATTCCAAAATGAGATATAAGCAATACATGTATACTTTAAGATACACGTTGCAACATACGTGTCAATGTCGGGTGTTGGGTTGACAAGGAAAAAACATGCCATGCATACTTGAATATAATAAATACTACTTTTATACAAAATCACAATATCATATAAGAATATTATATCCATGCAAGAATTACTCAATTCTCTGACAAATTAACTTGAATCCTAAATGATGAAAAAAATTACACTAAATCTCATATCATATAATAAATTATAAAACAAAAAGAAATTCAAATGTATTCATGCATCACCTTTGTTAGTTAATTTTTGAATCACTAGTGATTCATTAGTTATTCTTTACAATTTCACATATAAATCAACACATATCATTGAGTAATTTATGCAAATATAAACACATATGACAAATACAACTATAACTTCACACATGTGTTTAATCTTAATAAATTCATAATTTAAAACACATAATCCACAAAGAAATACATAACAACTCCTACCTTAAGAGATTACAAGCTACAATTAAAATTAAATGTTTCAACCACCAAGATTCCAAGCTTTCCTCCCAATTATACCAAGCTCAAAGGTTGGATGATGAACAAAATGTTAATTCTAACCATTTTTTTTTTGATTTTTCCAAAATTCACTAAAAAAATCCTAACTTCTTATCTCCAACTATTTATAGCAATTTCTCAAGTGTTCTAGAATATTTCCTGCCTCCTCCAATATTTAGATGTATAAAATTAATAAAACATCTCAGGTCAAACTTTTAAAATTGGTAAAACCCTGTTTTTCTCAGGCTCGTGATCGATCATGGCTAACTCAAAAGTGAACTCCCGAGAGCCCATAAACCATAATCGACTACGCCCTGGGCGATCACCTCTTTACCAACATTAATTTTTGTATTTTAACCCAATTTTTCACTTAATTAAGGCTATTACATAACTAATTACTCAAATTAAATTACGGGGTATTAAATGTAACATGTTAGCATTTTTCTTGTCATCATAACTTAAGATGTCCTTAAGTTGTTATTGAACCTTGACTTGTACCTGTTGAATTATCACTTGTTTAAGAGAAAATATTGATTTTTTTCATAAGATGAGTAATTTTTTTCCCCAAGTGGGTTAAACCATCGTGGGACGCAGGTACTGGACCTGTCAATGGATCATATTTTGACTGAATTACCTATATCCAATCCGACCCATTAAGGAAGAAAAATCAATTATATCATATTTGATAATTTGACAAATTGTTAATAATCAAATCCATATTCGATTTTGTGAATTTAATTGATCTCCAATCTGACAATCCGATCCAAATGTTTTAAGAAAAAATCTTTTCTTTTTTAACTACATATTAAAAATAGATAATATAACTTTCAACAACAAACAAACGAAACAAAATATTCATAAAAATAGCTTAACATCAATACCATGTTTTTTTAGTAACAAAATATTTCATAAGCAAATTTATAACATAATAAGTACCCCAAACCTCGAGTTACAATTCAATTGAACTTGATATATATTTTCTATATATGCAGTAAATTTAAAGTAGACGTTATGTAGGTCAGAAAATACCCTAGAGGGGGGGTGAATAGGGTTTTTAAAACTTAATTGTATTTTTAAAATCAATTTAAAAATATTATGTCTATATATATCAAGCAATCAATAACAAAGATAATTCCAAGCACAATGAGCAAGTAACACAATATAATAAAGCAAGAGATAGAAAGAAATAACCGATCAAAGTCGAAGAATTTTTGTCCACACGGTTCGGCTTGTTGCCCCTAGTCCGCGCTCGGTTAGTTCCCCGAGAATTTCCACTATTACAGATCTCCTTCCGGGTGAAAACCAAACCACTACAAGTGTATTCTTCTCACACACTCTTATAAGTATTTGAAACACTTTCAATACTTTCACAAGAAATCCCTCTTGTTAATTCTATGAGATACACCTCTCACAAAAATGATTTGAACAAATTTTGGTGACTAACACCAATGTACAATAGCTCTCGTGTATATCAAATTACAAATGAAGCTCACACAAAGAGATATCAATATTTGATCAACAATTTATAGCTCAAAATAAGAATGATTGATCAAAAACAATGTCCTTGAATCTTAGAATGAATGTAGATAGATAATGAAGTATGTAGATGATTCAAGTACTTGAAAATGAGTCTTAAACCTCATATTTATAGCTTGAGAAAGCTTATATCCGTTTGTGGTGGATTAATAGATTAATAAGGCAAAAATACACAATTAGTAAAAATCCAATGGCTAGTTTTTGAAGCATCAGTCGACTGAGCAGAGCTCCTTAGTCGACTGAGCAGAGCTCCTTAGTCGACTGAGCAAGCATCAGTCGACTGAGCCACACTGCTTAGTCGACTGATGGCTACTGCCCATCAGTCCAAAAAATGCAATTTTTACACTTTCGTATTTTAACTCCAAAATATATTTACAAATTAATATGTTGAATAATAAATAATACCTCTATCACTTGCCAAAAGCAATTTACGATTTTCCTTTTTCTCCGGCACACATCATCAAGGCAATAATATATTCTGGCCAAAATTGCTGACCCCCAGTCATAATTGCCAATATATTCCATATCTACTAAATAATTTAATCAGCCAATTTGGCAAGTACTACTTGCATTTGGAAAAAAAAATATGAGAACGTAAAAACAAAATGCCATAGGGATAATGACTGGTTCAACAATTTATGTTATTCCATCAACTAATAAATAATATGTTAAATCTGACCCTTTAATGCAACCTGATTCAATGGTAGCATTAATCATTGGAAAAAATGTCTCCAATGTATTCTTTGTATCAACTAATAGTTCCCCATCAGTATACGACGGAAGATCTAATTTTCCTCCAATTTAAATTCCTATATTAAATCAAGCAAACGGAAAATGTATTAGATAATTTAATATAAGCATTTAACAAAAAACGTAAATAATTCTAATAATAAAAATTGAACATGTTATCATTGTGAAATCAAACGTTGGTGGTGTGCCACGTTGATCGTATTACAAAGTAATTCCCAATTTTTAATTTTAGGACTTCAGGGTTTGAAACATGGTATTTGTTATCAACAACACGTTTGTAATCACCTAATGAAATTGAACGTGATTCAGGTTAAGTTTGCCATTGTGTCGATCTACGTCGTGCGCTGCTAGGCCTTGGTGGATCATTACTAGACCCACTTTCATCTGTCTTCTTTGTAGATTGTTTGGCAAACATTCTCTTGATTGATTTCATTTTACAAAAAAAAAATTTGAAATGCATAATTTGTAAATAATATAACTATTGAGAGATGAAGATCATTGAGAAATAAATAAAGATTTGTAGAATAATTTATACCTTGAGAGAGAAAATTTACGGATGAAACTGAAATTTATAATACAGAGTGATATAAATGAAAATATTATGAAAACTCTTGATGAAGAACATAATGTTAGGATGAAGTATATATGGATGGGAAATTATTAAAGAACAAAAAAACAAAATTTCCCAGAGCACCCGTGAAGGTGCATGTTTTTATTTTTGAAAGAAGAGAAAGTATGTAGGTGAAGACAAAGTGCATGCATGCAATAATGTTTTTGGAAATAGAAGAAGGAAAAAAAAACAGAAAAATGCCTGCCACGTGTCTTGGGGAACAATACCATTGCACGATACATCATTCATCGTGGAAAGGTTTATTTGTTGGCTCGACATTTCATTAATCGTGCAAGCTAAATTTAGCTTTTTTCAATACGACTCTGGTTTAACTGATAGGGTAAATATATATTTTTTGCCTACACTTTTGCCCTACCCACTAAAGATGGCATAAGCATGGCCTTTTTCACCGCCTCACAATGTCCAATGTACATTCAGCCCAGCCCATAACCCCTTATTTGTATACCTCTTTCTTTCACCTTTCCCCAAATAAAACCCTCAAATTGAAATCCAATTCTGCAAAACACAGTCACACAAACACGCACACTCCCCCCTAATTTCCTTCCCTCCAATTTTCCAACCTCCCAAGCACCTAAACACCACCATCTCCAATTCATACCCTAATTCACTTCACAAAACACAAGACCCAGCTCCCCAATTCAAACCAAAACCTCAAACAATCACAATGGGGAAAGATGAGGACGAGATGAGGGGAGAAATAGAAGAGAGACTAATAAACGAAGAGTATAAGATTTGGAAAAAGAACACTCCTTTCTTGTACGATTTGGTCATCACTCATGCCCTAGAGTGGCCTTCCCTCACCGTTGAGTGGCTACCGGACTGGGAAGAGCCGCCGGGAAAGGACTACTCCATTCAGAAGATGATATTAGGGACCCACACCTCCGAGAATGAGCCTAATTATCTTATGCTTGCTCAGGTTCAGCTCCCTCTCGAGGATGCCGAGAACGACGCTTGTCATTATGACGATGATCGGTCCGATTTTAGGGGGTTCGGTTGTGCCAATGGCAAGGTAATTGTAATTTTGCTGCAGTGATTGAATTTAGGAAAATACTATGCTTACTTAAATTTTGTAATTTTTTGTTTTGTTTTGTTTTGTATAATTTGCTGTGGCACTCTTCAAAATGAACCGGTGGGGCCGTACATTTAATATATTGTATGCTTTTCTTTTAATTTGCTACAATGATTTTGTATAATTTTTTTTATACAATTGGTTATTAGGTTTAACAAATTGTACTAACTTTTTACACAAACAGTTATGGCACTAACTTAATTTAAAGAACATGAGACAACACATTAAGTTTGTTGCCCCATTGGTAGGGAGTGGTGCCAGTGCCATTCAGATTGTACAAAAAGTTAGTAGCATAGGTCAATTGGTAATGGATTATACTCTCTCTGTCTCAAATTAATAGTCCAAAGTTTGCTTTTGAGATGTTTCAAATTGGTAGATTAAATTTATTTTTGGAACATAATCAATGTACCAAATCTAATCTGACAATAGAAAATAAGTTGCATTCTTGAGCATTGATTAGGTTGATATTAGTGTTTTTCTTTAAAAGTATGAAGTGAAAGTGGGACTATTAATTTAAACAAATGGAGTAATTGGTAGCTCATATATGCGTTCCCCAGTTGTACATGGGAGCTGTTGACATAACTATAATGACATTAATATAATCAATTGTGTTTGTAAACTTTTTCGAGTCGAAGGTGTCCAATTGGGGTAATCAAAAGAGGCGCTGATTAAGTATTTAGACTCTATATAAATAAACTGATTCAATTTATTTTTAATTATTTATTTTTAGATCTCAATACTTGTTCTATCGAGGAGGATGAGGATTTGAGATAGAGTTCAATGTTTTCCCTTGCTTGATTGTTTATCTTATTACTGCGCCATGGTATCAGATAATTTGTTCCTTTTGCTTAATGTCTTGAACTGTTTTTGAAACTTGAACCAGAACTAAATTTTTAATCAGACTGGTATCTATGTGCCCCTGCTGAATTTGGCCTTTTATCAGCTGGTTGGGTAACGTAGTAAGGTTAGAAGCACAATTTTGATAAAGATTCGAATCTCACAAGGAGATGATGTAACTGTTCAAGAAGAAGATCATTGGTTCTACTCACACGCTTAGGTTAATAATTGCTCCTCTGAAAGAAGTTGTTTCCTTTGTCCTATTAGAAAACAACAAATATAGTGATGGCGATGAGAAATTAGATACAAAATAGGAAGTTCTTTGGGATTGAAGGAGGAAAACATGTCAAAGACAATGCTCATCAAGCAACCACGGCCCACAAAGTATTTCCTTTGTTGACTGGGTAGTGAGCTTGTCAAAATGAGATCTGAGAGTGACCGAGTTGCATCAAGGAGCACTGAAACGACCTTTTTTTTTGTGCGTGGGTGTCCCTAGAAATCTTTTGAAATTGCTCAATATGACAATATTAAACTAAGCTAATTTGTGTTAACCAAACTTTTGTCATTGTGGATCTGTGATTAACCTGCATGTTCATGTTAGTATATTTACTCTGTATATACTTTATTTGGTATTCAACATGAAGCATTGATTTTTCTTATACCAAAATTTCCATTTCAGGTTCAAATAATCCAGCAAATAAATCATGATGGGGAGGTCAACCGAGCTCGTTATATGCCTCAAAACCCATTTATTATTGCCACCAAAACGGTTAGCGCAAAAGTATATGTGTTTGATTATAGCATACACTCGTCAAAGCCGCTTTTAGATGGTGCATGCAGCCCTGATTTGAGGTTGAGTGGCCATAGCACTGAAGGATATGGTTTATCATGGAGTCAATTCAAGCAAGGCACTTGTTAAGTGGTTCTGATGATGCCTAAATATGCTTGTGGGACATTAATGCTACTCCAAAGAAAAAGTCCGTTGATGCAATGCAGATATTTAAGGTGAGTTTCTTAGCAACCTTCTGCAGCATTGCACTCCTTACGTAGATAACATTACATTCCCTTAAAACTAAACATCTTCACAATTCTAGTTACTAGGGATTGATATTGACCCAGCGTCCACTGCAGACCAAATGCCACTTAATTAAATGCTTTTTCTCTTTAGTTTCCTGCCCTAAAAAGCTCTTTTTGTAGATGGCTATTGATGTAGGATAGTTGAAGAATCTTAAAATCTTGCTACTTACCATTTGTCTTTGATGGGCTGTGCTTAAGTAAATCTTTTATGCTTTACAAATTTTGAAGGCTAAATTATTTGGGGGCTGAAAGCAGTTAGATTTTCTTGGTAAAAAGTGTCAATTTGCTGGGTAGCATATGAGTCATGGTTTCTTTTTATGACATCTAGTTTAAAGTTTGGCATGTAACTGTAAACTTAAAAAGGCTGAAAGGCATAGGACTCTTTTAAGGTTAGTTTGGGCTTTGGGTAGAATTGAGATTGTTCCAGGGATGTGTATAGTGGCACATTCTTTTAAGGTGCTTTTGATAAGAAAGTTGGAAAATGATTGGAAACTCTACTAGTTTTTATGAGAATTTGGAAAAAGAGACAAGTGTTTTGGTGAGATGTTCTCTTACTTTTTCGGTTTTTTCATGGTCCAGTTCTTTGGGCAATGGGTAAGAACATTTTCCCATTAAAAAGAGGAAAATATAGATAATGTCTCACCAAATCACTCGAATTTTTTTCCCAACATTTTCATGTTAATTAATTGTTTTCCGAATCATTTTTCAACCTTTATATATATATGTATCAAAACAGACCCTTATACTTGGTTATTCCTGTACAAAAATGTTACATCATACATTAAACATTGCACAAAGAAAATTTCTATGGGGTAAGAATTTTATACAGTGTTCAATGTCATGGGTGATGAGGCATGTAAATCAAATAATGTTACATCATATATTACACATTGCACAAAGAAAGAAAGAAAGAAAGAGTTCCCCGCATATCCCTATTCTCATTGGCATGCTCTGCATCACCTATTCACCTATCTTATGATTTTCTATAGATATTACAACGATTTATTATTGGCAAAAGTAGGTTCATAAAGGTGTTGTAGAAGATGTAGCATGGCACCTGAGGCACGAATATTTGTTTGGTTCAGTTGGGGATGATCAATTTCTGCATATATGGGATCTCAGAACTCCATCTATGACCAAGCCTATTCAAAGCGTAGTTGCTCATCAAAGTGAGGTTAGTTTCCCAGCTTCCGAAGTCACTTGCAAGAACTGATTATGTTGTATATTTCTGTATAAGAGTGTAAATATATATATGTTTAATGTGAACTGTGGAGAACTGGTATTTTTTTGGTACGTGACTAAGCAACAAATGAAGATTCCTAGACAATTATTTTATATACAACAATTTTTTTTGCTAGATTGTAGTTTTTTCTGAAATATTCTTTCTCTTTACTCATTTGCGTTGATTTTGGTTTTCTTTGGTACCACCCTGTTATATTCTTCTATTCAATCCATTTGTGAAGTGACATTTATTATCTTCTAATCACTGTATCAATTATCTTCCAAAGCATTGTAATAATATATGCAGTCATCATCAATAGTCCACATAATTGATATCCCAAGTTATAAGAGAAACAATTTAATAATCATTTGATTATTAAGGTTTGAAGCTGAGTAAGGATTTCTTAGCAACATGAAAATGTGATATGTGGGGTATCAACAAATTTTGGTCAAATTTTGCTCGACAATGTTGCATGTGGTGTTGCCGGTGTACGCTACAAGTTGTGCGATCCATTAATATTGCCTATTAAATGACTAAACGAAAAACCCCAAGTTAGCATTCTTCTGAGGCACAACTTCATACTTCAATTAGATCTTTTCTTCTCCTGTTGATTTTTGCTCTTTCTCCATTTTTATATACACATACAAAAATAATAAAAAGATAAAAGAAAAGAAAAGATTTTATGGTTACAAGAAGTCTCCACCACAGAAATTATATGCATCCCTACTCTATGTCCTCTGTTCTCCAATCTCCATCATGAGCATGGGGTACCGTTGGGCTCGGGTAATTATTTCCTTTGATAGTAAGGTTTTGAACCTGCATACTCATTTTCCTTTCGGAGGCTATTTCAATGCATTAAACCATCATTTCATCACAATGATGCTATTAATAGTATAGATCTTTGTGGATCATGTGTTAATTAGAGCAGCTCTTCAAATAATATTTTTGAACCACATGTTGCTTATCCCTTACTTTATGTTATGTGAATATTCACAGAGTACCCTACTTCGAGCCCTGTACCCCTCGAACTACCTGGATGTATCTATAGCTTGTATCTCTTGCTTTACGTTGACATACCTTTAAATTTGAAGTCATTAGATCTGTCAGTCAATACCGACTAGTATGATTGGTTTTCAAGTAAATTTGCGTAACAGGATAATTTAAGAAAAATGTCTAGGTCATTAACATAGCCCTAGTGTGTTACGCATAACAAAAGAAAAAGAAGAATTGGGAGTTACAAAAGTCTGCGTGATTTTTATCAAGGACTACTTATTGACAATCAATAGAGAGTTTTGAAGATTGTCTTTTGACATTATGTTCCTAATCATTAAATTACATATATTGGATGCTCTGGTTATTTTATTTTTTTTCTTCCATTGACCTTTTACAGGATACATAATGCTTTAATTGTTTTATTTCCTCTTCCAAATAATGCTTGTTTAGGTAATAAATCTCAACAATGTATGTGTTTAGACTTTGTGTATACTATTGTTGAATTCTTTAATTTGCTTGACATTTTTGTAGGTTAACTGCTTATTATTTAATCCTTTTAATGAATGGGTTGTGGCGACGGGGTTCACCGATAAGACTGTTAAGTTATTCGATATACGCAAAATCTCAACTGCTCTCCATACCTTTGATTGCCACAAGTAAGAGTTCTCTCTTGCATGTGTTTTATTTTCTCTCTCTGATTTATCTGATTGGAACTTTCATGGGTTCTCTGAGCAATTATATGGAAAATATCAGATACGTACTCATATATAAGTATTTTGTATGTGTTGACCTAATTTTAACTCTTTGTGATGTGTAACAGAGAGGAGGTTTTCCAAGTTGGGTGGAATCCGAAGAATGAGACCATCTTAGCTTCTTGTTGCCTTGGTAGAAGACTAATGGTTTGGGACCTTAGTAGGTATTCACATAAAACCTGCTATTTGTTCTTTTTTTTAGCAAGTCTTGATGGTTTTATTTTCTGCTGACCAATGGATCGTATGATATAATTAATTGGAAAAGAAAAACTAATAAACACTAAGATCATCCCTTTGAATAAGATTGTAGATGCGTGTGATTCCTTTGCTATTTCTCTTTGTTGAAAATGGTACTTTAGGGATACACATTTCAAATTTAAGTGCTTCGTATTTTATGTGAAGTGCTAAAACTTCGGTATATTATCCTTCCTCCATTCCAAATTAAGGTTTCATGTTTGATTTATACTATTTAAGGATACATTATTTCAGCATCATGAATGGTCAACATTAAAACTTGTATACTATCATGAGATTTGGTAAATTGATTATGTCCCAAAAAGGGAACTGAACTCTTATTTTAGCCTTTTAGAACGTCCCAAAAGGAATAGTGAAGTCTTAGGTGGGGGCAGAGGGAGTATATGATTATGGTGGATGAAAAACAATCATATCTCGCAATTGATGCTTCTGTTGGAACTCTTTACTGCCTTCTTCCCACCCTCAAATTTGTTGCTTACTTTTATGCCTTTATTGTAGTGCTCATGGTTTTTTGAGTTGAAGTAGAGAAGATGTAAGGGTTTCTGTTTGATTGCAAACATGAAAGAAGGCTAGAAAAGGAACTGAATCCTGGGTAATTGAATTTATAGCAATAATATATATATTTTCCATGTAAGTCAACTTCTTGGAAAAAGGGGTTATGGGTGGGAATTTAAATTATAGCTTTTAGAGGAATTGGATTGGTTGTATGGCCACTCATGGAATTTGTTAACAAATACTCCCTCTGTCCCAAATTACGAGTCAACTTTCCTTTTCAGAACATTGTCAACGTACCAAAATTCATGATAGGAAACAAGTTTTTTTCCTCTAAACAATTGTCAGTGATGAAATTAGTGCATTTTTAAAATAAGACTCAAACATGGAATCCTAATTAGGAATGGAGTGAGTATTGGCTGTCAAACACCAACAAACATGGACAATGGGTTTGATCCTAGTTAACACTACCCATTAGTAGTTTGCTTTGAGATTCCATTAGTTCTGAAGCTTTTTTAGAATGCAAATATTGAAATTCATTATGGTCGAAACATATGTATGAGACTATTGTCCTAGATAACATCACATGTGTGTGGATATGCGAAGATCATACTCGATAAATTTATTTATTTATTGTTCTTGAACTTCAAAGGATCGACGAAGAACAGACTCCAGAGGATGCCGAAGACGGCCCACCGGAGCTGCTATTTATACACGGGGGTCACACTAGTAAAATATCGGACTTCTCTTGGAACCCGTGCAAAGATTGGGTGGTGGCTAGTGTAGCCGAAGATAACATTCTCCAAATATGGCAAATGGCAAATAAAATATACAATGATGAGGATGATCTACCCCCACCAGCAGCAGATGAACCCACTAAAGGTTCTTAGTCTTAACTTTCACATTAAACCAAAATGTGTAACTAAATCATTGTGGGGATCATCAAGGCATTTCTCATCATGTTTTCTTTGTGTTTTTTACCTCTCCATCCATCTTCATGTAGGTGAAGAAATCACTGTTTCTACATGTTCTCTTGAAATGCAGTGATGTGTTATAATATCTTTTGTATTTTGCCTCCAATTTTAGATTAAAGTTTTGCACTTGCGGCTTGGATAAAGTTGTTCACTATCGCTTGAGTTTGGATCGTCTAAATATTTGGGAGTTTAGGGCCAAAACTAAGTGAAGAGTAAGTTTAAAAAGGGAAGATAAAATAAGATTAAATCCAATTGAATTTATTTTTTGTGGTATTATTGTAAGCAATTATGCTTACTGTATAACTTTAGAGACATAAAATATAACTTCTCAAAGCAGTATTATGCTTCGACAATATGACTACCCCTTATTTTTCAATTTGGGCTAAACGTTAACTAGCCGTTAGATCATTGCACGAGGTGGTTAAAGTCAGCTACCAACGGCGCGATGTATTGTATATTGCGCGGTGCATAGTGTCCTCTATAATGTAGGTCAAATTTAACATTTTACCCTATACCTTTTAACATATAAATTGGATATGGTCTTAAAGATGAATATACACAAAATCTTATAGTATTTTCCCCTTCTCCTTCAATAGAAATTTTACACTAGATCTCTTGAGAAAACGAAAAGCTATAAGCACAACTTTAACACAGTGCAAGTTCACACACACTAGACTAGACTTTTCTAGCTAAATTTAATTTAACTTTACATAAATAAAACATAGATGATGTGTCTAACAATCTCATAGTCACGCCTTCCCATGTGGAATTAAAAGACAAACAAAATCTCCTCATGTCACTGTCATGATCTGGATTATACAGATCCTAAGCTTAAAAATGTAAAGCAGACTATATAAGAAATGTAGAGAAACTGGGGAGAAGGAACATAAATTCTAGAGTAAGAGAATTTAGAGAGAAGAAGTAGCAGAATAAGAAAACGTAGAGAGAGAAATATAAATTTTTATATCATTTTTGCATTATCTCAACTCCATATATCATTCTCCATTTATAGCAGTTAGCTCATACTCTCCTTGCCATCACCATCACCTCACAGCTATCACACATTCCTCACACTTACCTCACAACTCTCACACTCACTTCACAGCTCTAATGCCTCACACTCACATTAATAACAGCTATCAAGGCCCTACACATCCTATTCATGTCATTCCCTTCCCCTTCAAAAATCCTTGTCCTCAAGGATTGAAAGGTCATTAGCCTTCTTATTTTGTCTTCTGCCTGGATCAAACACCATGGGAAAAAAATTTCCAATGTTCAGCATCAATTGCATCTTCTTGTAGCTTGGTGGGCTCGTGTTGTTGATAATCTAAACATCACTCAGATCAAGCACAATTATGAATTTTCCTTTGCGTTGTAAAGCTATGATGATGTATGCATCAATTGTCACTTCATTCTATGTATTCAGCCTAAATTCATTATCTTTAAAAGCAATGGTTCTACACTCAATAAGCTTTAAGATTCCATCATCTAATGGTTCTTTTGCATTATAATTGTTACATTTAAAGCATAGAAGCCTTTGAACTAATATAGAACCATTACCCAAGGGATTTAATACACCCAAATCCATGTTTTCTGAATTTACATTGATTGGTAAAATACCGATGGAATTGTTATTGCTATCATCAATACCAATTTTTACAATAATACCTTCACCAAAATATTCAAAAGAGCTTTTATTTTTTGAAATGCTTGGAATCGATTTGATCTTATAAACTTCCCTTGTATGAGAATAGAGAGAATTTGAGAGAATGAGATGACTTACTTCCAGTAACTAATTACCCATTTTTGAATTTATGATCTGCTTTGTTTTACACCTCTTCTCAAGAGCTCCTTTCTCTAAATTATTCACACCAGGTGCTGGAGTTCCAATGGTGGTGACTTCCTTGATGAATTTATTATCTTTTTTTTTCCAAATCTGTTTCAATTTCAGTCTTTATGGTAACAGGTTGGAAAACTCCTATTAAACCATTGTCTTTCGGATTTGCAACTGCTGTCTTAGGATGAGTTTCATTCACCCATCCTAAGTAGGCCTTCAATGCTTCAAAATAATTATCAAGTTTAAGACTCAAAGCATCAATACTAGATTGAATTGAGTCCAATTTCTTTATCGATTTCCTCTGTTTAGTAAGCATTTCTAGTTGAGATTCCTTGTTAGCAACCAAAACCTCAATGTGCTCTTGATTTTCATCCTTAACAGCCATGGATTTGTGCAGAGGAACGGGTCCAAGGATTACTCTGCTACCAATTGTGATGATCTGGCTTATTATACAAATCCTGAGCTTAAAAATGTAAAGCAAGATTATAGAAGGTGTTGGTGCGTAAAACTAGATAGGGATAGTTTAGACCAAACAGTCAAATGATTAGATCAAATGATTGAGATAATGACAGCAAGCTAAGGGAGTCAAAGATATATAGAGGAGGTTTGTCTCATATGAAAATATGTGTTAGTCCTCCTCTGTGAAATAGAGTTAGAAGCACGGTTTGCTTTGTATTGAAATAACTGAGTGGCTGTTACAAACTTACAAAGTCTCTCTCTAGCTATTCTATCTTCACAAAATTATAATAAGAGTACATTTAAGCTACATGAGTTCTAACTTCCCTGTCTTATGAGCTCTGATGTAGATGGCTCGAGGTTCTTCATACCCGGGGTGACCTTGCCCCCTTTAGGTGAGGGCATGCTCCAGAATGTAAGGGCAGTGGGAGTCAACACGGTAGCTGATGAGTTTGGGTACCACATGAGTCGGGTAAGTTCTCATGTCCCCCTCTTCCTTTTTTCATATTATTTCACAAGCTCTTTTTTGATTATTTTCTTCTCGTTCTTCAGGCTCTCAGCCTTTTCTATTCTACCCTCCACATAGCTGAGGAGGGCGTGAACCCAGCCCTTGTCGCAGCTCAAAAGTCCTTGAATAAGGCTAGATCAGACCTGGCAGCAGTTGAAAAAGACAAGAGAATGATGCTGGCCCAGACAGGGCAGATGCTAGTTGAAACAATGGACCTTTGGACCCAACTGAGTGCTCTTAAGGACCATACACAAGCTGTTATTAGCATAACTCGTTCAGAGGTCGAGATGGACCGTAGGAGCAGGGATGAGGCCCAAAAACTGGCGGAGTTGGAGCGCCATGGTAGAGAGGAGGCCATTAGGAGCCTTACAAGCTCTAGAGCCAACTAGTTGTAAAGGATGAGGAGTTCTCTACCTCTCACGGGGAAAATGAGGTTATGAGGGACCGGGTCTCTAAGCTGGAGAAGAAGGTCAAGGAGCTCAAGAGTTCCTTTTCTGCCATCGAGCTTCGAGCCATAAAGAACTTTTGCACTTAAGGAGGACCGCTAATAAAGATTAGCGATGTATTTATATCTGGCTTCTTCAAGTGCCAGGAGCTCGCCATGCAACAACTTGACAATCTGGAGGGTATAGAGCTCCCTGCTGATATGGGCATGACTCCAGAGCTCGAGGTGAGGATTTTAGAGAAAAGGAAGGATGTTCTGGCTATTCTTCAACTGATTAGGGAGGAAGAGCCCGATATGTTGAAGAAGTGGGAGGTTGGGAAGCCTTCGCCCTCTAGAGATGGTGATGATGCGAAAGAGGCTTAGTGGTTAAGACCCCTTGTTTTGTTTCTTTTTTGTTTCTGTAATAGAAGTTAACAAGTTTTACTTTAAAAATTGTATGTTTTATTTTGCTTTAATTCTTGTCTTTTCTTTTGTTTAGGTTGTAATGTGAGATGAAATGAAATGAGTTATGTGGTACTCTAATGCCCCTCACAATATAAAAAAAGAAGTTATGTAGAATTAAGCAAGATAAATAACTTGTCTCAAGAGAGAGATCTTTATCATTCTCACAAGAGGTCAATGACCTGTTTATCTCGTTGAACTGGATACATTGGGTCTCTTTAACACATATGGAATAAGTTGTTATTTTGACTAAGTTTGTAAGGGTTATGCCCTCCCCGACTTTAGGCAAAGTACTGTTAAGTAATTTTCAAATGTTAGTTGGACTCCTCATTGTGTAACTGTACTCATGGAGCTAGTCAATTACTACGTTGACCTTTTTCCAAGAGGAATTTGAACAGTTCTCAGCAGGCTTGTATAAGGACCTTTTATGCTCGGTGATTGACCTATACGGTGATAAAAATTTCTTCGAAATCTTTAGAGTTTAAAAAGAAAAACTTATACTTTTGGCTACGTCTAAAGTAGAGTCATGCCCCCTTTTGAGTCATGCCCCCTTTTGATTTAGACAAATTTTGACATTTTTTTCAGTTATCACCAGACCTCTTTAATTATGGAACCGACCACTTTTTGAGAGGGTTTTGACAAAGTGTAAGTGTGCTCAATGAGCTGGGCAATTACTAAACTGATCTCTATGTGAGATGATTTTTATAGAGTGCAAGTGTGTTCAATGAGTTAGACACTTATTAAATTGACCTTTATGTGAGAGGATTTTTACAGAGTGCAAGTGTGCTCACTGGGCTGGGCACTTACTAAACTAACATCTCTGTGAGAGAATTTTTATAAAGTGTATTTTATAAATAATGAAATACTAAAACAAAAATATTTCATTTACATTATTCTTTAGAAATTGCTATCCCAAAATTATAAAGTATTTCACCTCAAGGATAGCATCTTTTGAGGTGTTCTATGTTCCATGGTCTCATGAGCTCCATACCGTCTACCATCCTTATATAGTAGGTGCCAGGTCTGTTGAGTTTGGTGACCACATATGGACTTTCCCATTTTGTAGCGAGCTTGCAATATTCAAAATTCTTGGTAGCTATGATGACTTTTCGAAGTACTAAGTCACCTACATTCAGATTTTTGTACTTGACCTTTTTGTTATAGCTATTGACCATCCTTTTTTTATAAGTTTATTCCTTGATTCAAGCTTACTTTATTTTTTCTTCAAGGAGGTCTAAGTTAGTTGGCTGGCTTTTGTTGTTTCGAGCTGGGTCATGATGATTGATTTTGTACGTCGGCACTCCTATTTTCACTGGGATAGCTGCTTCAGTTCCATAACTCAAAGAGAAGGGAGTTTCATCAGTTGAACCTCTGATAGTGGTCCTATAAGCCCATAGAACCAATGGGAGCTTTTCAGACCAGTTTTCTTTAACATCATCAAGTCTTTTTTTCAACGAACTCAGTAGGGTTCTATTGGAGACCTCTACTTGGCCGTTGGCTTGAGGATGGACATCTGAGTTATAATGGTTTTATATTCTATGCCCTTAACAGAAATCTCTAAAGAGGTTGCAATTGAACTGCTTCCCAAAACGACAAATGATATTCTTCCATACAAAACTTTAAATCTTCATAGTGGTGATCGTGGCCAATGCTTCTGCCTCAGCCCACTTGGTGAAATAATCAATGTCCACAATTGCAAATTTCATCTGACCTTTGCCCAAGGGGAAATGTTCAATTATGTTCATGCCCCATTGAGAGAAAGGACAAGGGCTGCTGACAGGGGTCATTAGCTCTGCTGGGAGCTGTTAGACGTTGGCGAATTGCTGGCATTTGTCACATTTTTTTACCAGCTCCTTAGTGTCTCGTAGGATACTAGGTCAGAAATAGTCTTATATTCTAACTTTGAAGGTTAGGGAACAAGCTGCCGAATACCCTCCACAAAATCTTTTGTGAATTTATAACAGAGTTGCTTGGGCTTGGTGGGGATGTAAGCAGAGCAAGAATGGAACGATGTACCTTCGCTTGTAGAGCGTTGCTTCGATGATCACATATCTGTTGGAGATGTATTTTATCATTTTTTTCTACCTTCTTATCTTCTAGGAGAGCTCTACTCGTGAGGTAGTCCAAAATTGGGCCAATCCAGCATTTACAGATATATACTGGAGCTACGTCTAATTCGACAAGTCCCTTGATGATTTTTCTTTTCAAATACTCTATATGGATATCACTAGGAACTTCTGATGATGAGGCGAGCTTAATTAAGTGGTCTGCCTTGTTATTTTAAACTCGTGGGACCTTGACAGAGACTACATTGGTATACTTCTGAGCCGATGCCTTAACTTTAGCCAAATAAGCGGCCATGTGATCTTCTTTAGCCATGTTGTGGCCAAGTGTTTGGCCAATCACGATTACAGAGTCGTCGTAGACCATTATCTACTTTGCCCTTAAGTCACAAGTTATTCTTA
The DNA here is from genome assembly GCA_021464415.1 of Lonicera japonica. Lineage (NCBI taxonomy): Eukaryota > Viridiplantae > Streptophyta > Magnoliopsida > Dipsacales > Caprifoliaceae > Lonicera > Lonicera japonica. The sequence continues at coordinate 41,630,680 of CM038471.1, forward strand.
GACTTGATATGATGGCTTCATACTTAACTTCGTTGTTGGTGGCCTTAAAAAGGAACTTCAGAGCTATCTCTAATGTGTTGGTCTTTGAAGTGATAAGTACTAAACCAGCGTTAGAACCTTACAAGTTGAAAGTTCCATATGTGTGAAGTATCCATATGGAAAATTTTGGTTGCAAGTTCATTGAGGTGGCGGGGCTTGAGGTACCTGGTCCGTAAGTGGTAGCAGTTCTAGTTGTTTAGGTATCTACTCTTCATTGTAATTGAACTCTGCTATGAAATATGTCACGGATTGACCTTTGATCGAAACCCGAGGCTTGTAATTGATCACAAACTGTCTGAGTTCCACAACCCAGATAGCCAATCTCCTTGATTGCTCTGACTTATCAAGGACCCTTCACAATGGTTGGTCCGTGAGCACGTCAATGGCATGAGCTTGGAAGTAAGGCCTCTTCTATTTTCCAAGCAATAAGATGTATGTCAACCTCTAAAGTCTTTGTCGGATGTGCATCTAATTTCCATATTAATTGCAATCGCAATACTGTTTGATTTAGGTTTCTGCTAATGTTTGTTAAAATTGTTATTGCAGGGCTTGCATATGCCACTAATGACACATGCTAGTTTGAGAGAAACTTTTGGCAAATACGAAGAAGTTATAGAAGGCATGAAGACTGTTTACTTTACATCATGACACATGTCAAACACTAGTAAGCCAAATAGGCTGCATGATTAATTATTTGCTAGAGTTTTTCGGATTTAAAAAAAAAATATAACTTTGCCCCATGTTTTTATATTTTAATGCAAAACTAGACTTGCATTTGATTTTATCCCCTTCATGAGGAAATCTGAATATCTAGTTTTGGATTTTAAGTAAATCTTTTTAAGATACTGGTTAAAAGCAGTAGAGTAAATGCTATAAAGGAAAAAGGAAATTGATGTCTATTGACTCTAGAAATGGTCAAATGTGTGGTCATACCCATTTATTCACCAGAAACAGAAGTTTGTGCACACTTGGATTGTCTCAGAAAAACTATATCGATAAGATGCTGCAGAGGTTTGGTTTAGAGAAATGCAGGTCTGGTGAATCATCTATGTCAAAAGGTGATAAATTGCATAAAGGTCAGTGTCCTCAAAATGCATTGCAAAGGAAAGGAATGGAGAAGATACCCTATGCTAGCTTAGTTGGGAGTTTAATGTATGCTCAAGTTTGCACTAAACCCGACATAGCTTTTGTTGTGAATATGTTGTCAAAATACCAATCAAATGCAGGACATGAACATTGGGTGGCTGGGAAGAAAGTTTTAAAGTATTCAAAGAACGCAAGAGATCATATGCTTGTGTATAGGAAGTTGGAGGATCAGGATTTGAGAGTAGAAGCTTACACTGATGCATCATACAAGCAAGGCTTAGATGATTTAAAATCTACATCAAGTTATATTTTCATGCTAGGTGGAGGTGCAATCTCTTGGAAAACAAACAAGCAATCCTTAACAGCCACTTCCACGTTTCAAGCAGAATACATAGCCATTTATGAAGCTACTGCACATGCTTTATGGTTGAGAAATTTCATTTTAAAATTGTGGATGGTAGACTCCATAGAAAGACCTCTGCCTATTTATTGTGATAATGCTGCAGCAGTATTCTTCTCAAAGAATAACAGAAGAACATCTGGTTCTAGAAACATAGATGTTAAATATTTTTCAGTTAGGGGAAAGTGTTAGAAACAATGAAGTGGAGGTGATTAAGATAGGAACAAATGAGCAACTGAGAGATCCTTTTACTTAGACATTACCATTTTTTGTGTTAATCAATCACGTGAAGAATATAGGAGTCTTAGATTCCATAGATGTGTGATACATTTGATGTGAATTAGTTATATAACTAATTGTATGATTATGCATCTATTTTAATCAATCAATTTCATGAAATTCATTATTTGATATTCATTATTATAATAAAGTTAATTTTCAACATTTATTTGTTATATAGATTAAGGATGTACATATGCAGATTGCAGAAATTCTAATGCTTACATGAAATCAACAAATATGGATACAACTCTTTATTTAGTTGGAAATATTTTTGGATCATACATGTATTACAAATCGATTACTGTATATTTTGAAACATGTACAAAATCATACTTAAGGTAGTTCATGTGATTCTGCTAATTGTATTGTGATTATAGAAGACCAATGTTTTATCAAAACATTGTAATTTTTCTCTAGTTCAATGCAGTTTAGTATAACTAACAGAACTTTGAAAAACTGATTGTGTTGTTAAACTCAAGTGGACATTTTGGAAGCAGCTTATATATAATTTTTTTTGTATAATATCTAGTTCATTGGGAGATTATAAAACTCATTAGAACTAGATATCAACAATATTTCTTAAGCTAATATATATGAGATGTTTTGAGTCCAAATAGTAACACATATAAATACATAAAACTTGTAATCGAAAATTGGTTTTATGATAATGATCTGTTTTGAATTTTAAATTCAAATTGTACGGTTATTTGGATAAATCCAATCAGACAAAAATATGGCAGCTACATAACAGTTCCTTGATGGAAGGAACTGCCTCATTTGCCTTCATTGATCCCTGCAAGAACACTACACATACTCGGATAATTGTCCCATCTAACAATTGAGATTAATAATGGATCTTGGAGAAGCATCAATGGACAGTGGAACACCACGTGTTAGTATCACATGCTCTTATAAATCTTGTTTCAATTTACACTTATTATGCTGCAGATTATTTTTATCGTTTATGATTCGTGTTTTTGTTTAATGACAATCATGTATTTAACATAGTCATTATTTTACACATGAGATTATTATGTTATAGGGTTGAAACGATCTATGCATCTCAACTTAGGATCATAATAATATGTCAATCCTATATTTGTTATAGTTGATCTTTTGTTCATGTAAATTTACAGATATTAGGATGCAACTGCTGTATAAATTATAGTACATGTGTTTTCATGTGCCTATTCTCAGATATTTCATAACATTCATTTTGTGTAACTTCTACACAATACTCAAATGCATTTCTCTTAAACGTATGGTAATGAACTTAATTTTAACAAACCACTAAGTCTATCACGCGTAATTGTTACACGTCCGTGTAAAGTAAATATAGACTACTTACCGTATTTTTTACTGTCGTAAATGTTTTAATAAGGTGGCTCAATCGTTGATCATACTTTGTGTCTTGATTTACTAAAAATCATATTCCCAAGATAAATTATCAATTTTTTGAATAATAATATTTAAGCTTCTCTTCAATCTTTCATCCGGTACGTAGAAGTTTTCATTTAGAAAATATAATATTCTCGTATAGTCTCCGATTCGGAGAGAGTTTAATTTATATTATATCCATTTCTCTCGTATTTAAACTCCTGTATTATCTCCGTTTGTCAATGATGATTGACCATGGTTCGAATACTCAGTTGTAAAAATTAATGTAGCATTTATTGACTGGAATTTCTCCTCACGTAAACTTTTTATAACTAAAAAAAGTAAGATATTGAAAAATAGGACTTGTATGAAAAAAAAAATCTACAAAAGAACCAAAAAATAATATATTTGTAAATTAAGGGCTTATATTTGACCAAATTCCAAAAGAAATGCGAAGTTACCTTCGTTTTAGATTTTTAAATTGTACTTTTTTATGGAATCATGTAAAATTAAGTTTGCACTACATGTTTTTTAGTATATTATTATAAATAAGTGTTTAATTGACAGTCATTTAGAATAATTTTAACAAATTACATATTCAAAACATATTTATTAATAAAATGCACATAATATATTTTTTAGAATTATGCAAAGTTAAGTTTGCACTCCTTATTTTTTAAAACATTATTATATATTTGTATTTATTTAACGATATTTTAAAGTTTTATGTGTTGACCTTAAAGTCAATTAATCTTATTTTGATAATTACAATAAGTTAATATAGTGTTATTTAACTCGGTTGTTCCAATGATGATAGCCATTAGCCGATATCTTTTCTAACCAAGTGTGACGTCAAACCAATATAGTCAAACTCTCACACAAAGCTCCACAAATGCTTTCACTCACAAGAAATGAACTCAAATGATCTCCATGTGCTTCACAAAGGATTAAGAACATCAAACAAGTAAAGATACGCACAAGAAAATCAAGCATCACGAAGACTCGAATTATCATTAAATGGAATGAGTGCTTAGATTTTATGTAAAGACACTCTATTGATCAAATTCCTATAGCTCAAACATATTCATGCATCTTTTAAAGATTGATTCAAACTAGCTTGAAATTGAATTTATTTGAAAAACATCATTTTACAAAAACCGAGTTTCAAAATAAATCCATATTAATCTTAAATGATCATATTTTAAGCTATAATAAAAATAGGTATCTTAGAAACATATATTTGAGGTTTAAAAATTATTATAATTTTATTTGGAACTAAATTATTAAATTGGAAAAATATTTTTATTTTTCGTTTAAAATTCGCTCAATTTTTGCCCAGTTTTGATCTAACGGTAAAATGGAGGCCTTCCCGAATTCCGATCATTTTGAAATTTTTACAGTAGTTAGACAACATCTCCTGGCAATTATGACTAAAATTTGAGCATGATCCAACGGTCTAATTGAGAGAAATTAACAAAACAATTTTGAATTTTTTTGTCAAAACTAGCTGTTGGAAAGTTTGAAAATGTATACCTTGGAGCCAAAACCTCTCTTAATCATCCCCAACGGCCATATGATTTTGTAAGCTATAAATATGATGTCTTAGACATGTTTTAACATACTTGAATCATTCTACAAACTTATTTTACATATATACAAATTTATTCAAGTATTCAATTCATTTTATTGATCATATGCTTCATTTTTGAGCTATATATTTTGATCAGTTTTGATATCTCTAGTGTGAGCTTCAAATTGTATTCTTTACACACTTGAGAGAGTTATTATAAATTGGTGTGAATCACCAAACAATTTTTGTATTCAATTGTGAGAGGTAAATCTCATAGGAAAAACAAGAAGGTAAATTCTTGTTTAGAAATTGTGAAAGGTAAATTTCACAAGGTTAGCAAGAGGGTATCTTGTGAGAGTATTGTGGTGTAGCAATACTTGTAGAGTGTGTGAGACAACACTTGTAGAGGTTTGATCTTCACCCGGAAGGAGATCGGTTATAGTGGAAATTCTCGGGGAACTAACCGAGCGCGGAGTAGGGGGAACAAGCCGAACCGTGTGGACAAAAAATCTTCGACTTCAAATTGGTTCAATCTTTCTTACTCAATCTCTTTATTATTGATTGTTTTGTTATTGCTTAAGATTGCTTAATCATTTTCTCTTGTACTTGATTGTTTATTTGCTTACATTTCTTGATATATATTTGTTAAGTAAATTGTTTTACTTAAACTTTTTGAAAAGATTTTTAAATTCAGCATTTAGTTTTTAAAACCCTATTCACCCCCCCCTCTAGGGTATTTTCCGACCTACATTATGAATAAAACATAAAAATATATTTGTTAAAAAATATAAACATATCATGCAAAACAAATTTGCATTAATTTTTTTTAATTACAAAATTAAGTTTGCACAAAACACAATTTTGTGCAAAATTAAATTTGCACTTAGTCAAAATTCTTATTTTAAAATATAATTGATAAACAAACCCTTATTTTAAAATAATAATAATTTCTAAATTATTATTTTTAAAAAATAATATTCATTTATTTTTTTTCGGAAAATATGGGACCTTTTCCTTTTGTGCAAACTTAATTTTGCACTTAGTCAAAATTCTTATTTTAAAATATAATTGATAAACAAACCCTTATTTTAAAATAATAATAATCTCTAAATTATTATTTTTAAAAAATAATATTCATTTATTTTTTTTCGGAAAATATGGGACCTTTTCCGGTTTATCTGCGGCTAATTTGTACACTCAATATTTTGCTGCTGCTGCTGGTGGTGGTGGGGAGGCAAAGACTTTTCGGACCATGAAGCTCCACCGCCTCTCTCTAAACCTCCGCCGTGGATACGCAACCAAATACAGCGGCAGAGTGGTAACCTCAGCCAACAACGGCCGCTCATTCGCCGTTGAAGTCGACTCCCCAAACCTCCAAACCGACACCAGAGGCTACTCTCTCCCTCGCCGTGACCTAATTTGCAAAATCACCAAAATCCTCCATTCCCCCTCCTCCTCCTCATCAGACCCCTTCTTGGGCCTTACCGACTACCTCCAAACCCTAGCACTAACCCTAACCCCCGCCGAAGCCTCCGAAGTTCTCAAATCCCTCAAGTCACCTCGCCTCGCACTCGATTTCTTCCGATTTTGCCCCTCGAATATCCCCAAATTCCGTCACGATGCCTTCACCTATAATCGGATTTTGCTTATCCTATCCAGGTCAGTGATGTATCCAGTACTGCTTATTAGCTGTGAGTATTTTAAAGTTATAAGAATTTGGCCCGAAAATGTCGTTAAAAAAGATCAAGCATCTCCCCCATGTATAAATGAAGAAAGAATTATATGTGTAGTCGAAGTATAATCTCTATATAATGAGGGTAATAGTTTTTGAATCCTACAACTTCTGAAGTAGTACTGCCAAAGTCATAATCGCTTTGGCAATAGGGATAGCCTCCTAAAAATGTGCGAGGGACAAAAGAGTGGAGGGTTGAGATTGCAAGATGGTTTTTGATGAATAGTGGCATGGGTTGCGAACTAGCATTAATATTAATTATAACAGAAAAAGTGTCTTTAAGTAATAAAACGTTTAGGAGCAAAGGCATATTCGCCACTGCAAGTCACATTTAGTCCCGAAATATCTAGGAGTAGATAAATTTGATACTAAAATGAATAAATGATGCAACTAACAATTAATCAATTATGTTACAGCACAAAAGCAATGAATTTTTTTTGTAGTAGAAGGTATGATTGGGGACAATATGTGAGGTTAAGGGTAGCCTGTAAGACTATTTAATTGAGCTTAATCTGATTTTAAGGTGAGATTTAGTGAATTGGGGTTAGAGAGAGAGAGAATTGAGACTTAGGGTAGAATAAAAGATGTAGAGTAAGAATAGAGAGAGAGGAAGAAGCAAAATAATATTCTCATTCATACCCGTAACCTCTCTTGGCCTCCATACATATACCAGCTCAATTGCATTACAGACCAACACGTGGCCCAATCAGAATATAAAATGATCTAACTAACTTTCATCCTTTCTACTACAAAACAAAACTACTGAGCTCAATCAAAACGGTGTCGCTCGAATAAGTAGCCCATTACCAAACAACCACGTGTGTTTCCACTTAATTCCCTCATTAGCCGTGGCCTTTATTTTAACAATTGCAGCTCCTAAGAATTAACTTTAAAGGTAACTTTCTTCCTCCTCCTTACCTGACACAATAAATCTTTAATGACAATTTGGAAAATGTTTTTACTGCCAAAACGGCTAAATTTTTGCCACAAGACCCTATTTTCTTGTAGGTTGAGTAACATATTTTTGCCTCCCCCAAACTGAAATTTGGTACTTCCCTGCTCCAGGTCGTCGTCGCTTGAGAGATATGATGCCGTTCGGCGGATAATGGATGAGATGGAAAAGTCTGGTGTACGTGGTAGTATCTCCACCGTCAATATCTTGATCGGGATATTTGGGGGAGGTGGCGAGGGGGTCGGTGAATTGGAGAGGTGTTTGGGATTGGTGAAGAAGTGGGACTTGAGGGTGAATTGTTATACGTATAAGTGTCTTCTTCAGGCTTATTTGCGATCTAATGATTCGAATAAGGCTATGCAACTATATAGTGAAATGAGGAGAAGAGGATATAGTTTGGATATATTTGCTTACAATATGTTACTTCATGCTCTTGCCAAAGATGAAAAGGTTTGGTTTTTAATCCCTTTTAGTTATGTACTTATGTTCTATGTTTCTGCTTTTAATTCCTTTTTCTCTTGTAGTTTAGAAAATGTCCCACCATGATTGCTCGCTTGCTCAATTAATGTTTAGTAGTTGCTTGCTGGAGTTTATTAGTATCATATGAATGTATATATGTATATAATTTGATACACACGTGAAGGGTTTTGAAATGAAGTAACTATATAAAACCTATGCATTATTGTAAGACCAAGTTGAAGTTGATAGGCTTGATAAGCAATTTAATTGCATGGAAAATTTGGAAGTTGGGTTAGATATCAGTGGATGTGCCACTTCGGGAAGTACTTAAGGTTGGGTTTGATTAATTTACATGAAAATAATTGGATTCTTCGGAATTAATTTACGTGGGGAAAGAAAATTCTTTGAAAATAGAACTTACGAAAGGTGGTTTTTGGATTCAATGAAAAAAGAATAAAGCAAGTTGTACCATGTAACTTGGATCCATGAAAGGTTAATGCCATTAGACACCAGTAAGGATGGTAAATATGAAATTTTGGGCATCTTCTATAAAATACAAATGAAATCAAGCAAACCTTTATAAACACAGTTCCAAGTTTTGAGATTGGATTCAGAGCACGATTATGATAACTTTTAAACTAATATCCCTCCAATTCAATATTTTAGAGCTTGAAATATGGGTTCCCGAACACACCCTTTGTATTCTGAACTACATGAGTTTACTGACTATTGTTGTGAACGTTAAGGTTGATTTTGTACCCTTGTAGGAGCCAGTTATATCATATGAGAGTGAGATAGCATCTGGCTTGATTTCCACGCAGAAGCAATGCAAAATTGCAAATAGCTCTTATGACTGATCATTGAGAGAGCAGAACAAAGAACCAAATAAGCAAGGAGGTTGGTCGGTTGCTAAGTTCCTCATGTACTTGTGCCTTGAGGAATTAGAAGTCTTACAAGGGACTAGTCCCAAGTAACAGGCATATATATATATTTTATAACCATGGGTATCGGGGCCCCACCCCCACTAATCCCATGAGGCCCTGGTTGAAGTAACAGTCATATTATAAGCAAATACTTCGACCTGACACAACACGTCGCACTTTGAAAGTCGTGTTCAAATTGGAATGAATATATTAGCATCAGTATTTTTAGTAGTAACCAAGTTCATGATTTAGTTATGTGAATGCATTGTGTTGTTTTATATTACTTTTCACAAATATTTAAGTTCCAGAGTTCCTGATAATCTGATATGCAGCATCTTGCCAGGTTGACCAGGCTTACAAGGTTTTTGAAGATATGAAACGGAAGCATTGCGAGCCTGATGAGTACACTTACACAATTCTGATCAGAATGACCGGAAATCTTGGGAAGCCAGATGAATCACTGGCACTGTTCCAAGAAATGCTATCAAAGGGCTGTTCTCCAAATTTAATTGCTTATAATACTATGATCCAGGTACTCGCCAAGAGCCGCATGGTTGACAAGACAATCTTCCTCTTTTCCAAAATGGTGGAAAATAATTGCAGCCCCAATGAATTTACATACAGTGTCATTCTAAACGTGTTGGTTGCAGAAGGGCAACTTGGTAAACTTGACGAGGTTGTAGAAATATCAACGAAGTACATGAACAAGTCAATATATGCATATCTTGTGAGGACACTGAGTAAATTGGGTCACTCGAACGAGGCTCACCGATTATTCTGCAATATGTGGAACTTCCATGATAGGGGAGATAGAGACGCTTATTTGTCAATGTTGGAGAGTTTATGCAGTGCGGGTAAAGTTACCGAGGCTTTGGACTTGCTGAGTAAGATACACGAAAAGGGTATATGTACGGATACAATTATGTATAACACGGTCTTCTCTGCTCTTGGGAAAAGAAAGCAAGTATCCCATCTTCACGATCTTTACGAAAAAATGAAAATAGAAGGCCCTTCACCAGACATATTTACTTACAATATCTTGATCTCGAGCTTTGGTAGAAGTGGAAGGGTTGATTACGCTATTAAAATCTTCGAAGAACTTGAGAAGAGTAATTCTAGGCCTGATATAATCTCATACAACTCTTTGATCAATTGCCTTGGGAAGAACGGCGATCTTGATGAAGCCCACATGAGGTTCAAGGAGATGCAAGAGAAGGGCTTGAATCCCGATGTTGTTACTTATAGCACGCTTATTGAATGCTTTGGGAAGACAGATAAAGTTGAAATGGCGTGTAGGTTGTTTGATGAAATGCTTGATGAAGGTTGTTGCCCTAATATTGTGACATACAATATCTTATTAGATTGTCTTGAGAAGTGTGGGAGAACAGGTGAAGCAGTGGATCTCTATGCGAAACTTAAACAGCAGGGGTTAACACCAGATTCAATAACGTATTCTGTTCTTGAACGTTTGCAGAGTGGTTCGCATAGGACAGTTAGAATTCGGAAACAGAATCCAATTAGAGGTTGGGTTGTTAGCCCCTTAAGGTGATACGCCCAATTATTACCATTACCAGACTTCCTGTTTTGCACTCTTTGGAAAGTTTGGTTTGGGGTGAGATATTTTTCACCTGGGTGAAAAATGAAATGGTGAACCTGTTTCGAGAAAATGTTGTTCTTAAAAAATGTCTAAAACAAAGATGGTGAAAACTATTAATCCTCCCCCCCCCCCCCCGCCACCGAACCAAGGGGGCCCTTAGGTTTATTCTTTGCTGCCTAGTAATGGCGGCCATGTTGTTGTAAAAGATCAGAGTTGAGTCGGAACATTTTATCTGGGAATAAGAGGGTGCCATCTGTCAAAGAACAAGCCAGTGGCATGTGTGATGCAGGAGGAACTTTTGTATACCATTGAGGATTCAATAGCAATATGAACCTGTTTTACTCTTCTCACAGTGACAGTTTGTGTTTGAATAGACTCAACTTATAAAGTGACTCATAAGTTCTCTGCACCTATTTCGGTGTGATAACAGAAGTGATATTTATACATCTTGCTGATGAAGTTGATACATATATATACTTCTAGTGTTGCATTATGGGATTAAATTCTGGGGAATTAAATGAAGACTGGAAGTCTAGAAGCAATATGGGCAGCGAAGCGAATGGACAGCTTGGTGATGGTGAGTTGGCTGTTGCTGTGGCTGAAATAGTGTATTTTCTGCTTCGCTTTTAAGGTAATTTTTATGTGGATTTTAGATTATGTATAAGAGGGGATATCATTCTTCATTTTGAACAAATAAATTAGGAATTTATTCTTGATTTTGAACAAATTAGGAATTGCAGTGGTACTGAAATACTTGTTTATTTTATTTATTTATTTATTTTATACTTTGATATTGATGTACTGCTGTTGATATTATAATTGGTGAGTGATCTTAACTTTTACCATATGTTATCTCACTCCTTTTATTGGAGATGACATGAATATGATCACCATTTATTAGGGTCATCGTATTTGTCAATATTTTTATTTATTTTTTTCCAACGAATTCAGGAAGTTTTAGTGGACATTTTATTTGGGACACCCCAAATAAGAACACTGGACTCTTAATTTGGGATGAAGATCGAGGGGTCAAATATATATATGACAGGAAATTTAGTATACCTCCTTGTATAATTCTCTTTATAATTCTATAGAGTTCTCTTTATATATATATAGTTTCGGATGACACCAGAAGAGAGAAATTGAGCGCCAATCCAAGAAGGTTTTCTGATTCGAGATGGATAGATAACTGAATTTTACAAAATTCACTGTTTTAGGATTTTAGCTGTGCTGCGTGTTGAAAACTTAATGCAGTGAATAAATAGATCACCCCAAGGCTCGCTACATTAAAAACATCTAGCGAAGCTTATGAGTACGCCCGCAACTCAGCTAATTTGGATGTCATTTTAAAATGTTGAATGTACTTGTTCATGAAAAATTTGGATGTCATCTTACAATGTTGAGTGTCCTTATATTCAGGCCTTGCAGCCCTTGCTCAATCAGTAGTTTAATGAAAAAATTGGTTTCATATAGGGTTGCCGCATTTGTTTTATCCTGTCTAATATATACATGATATGTTTTGGAATTTCCTGCATTTTTTTATTTTTATTTTTAGGATGCTTCTTAGATACGGCATGGATAAGACATGCAGACGTAATACTATTTTGTATAAGTGAAAAAACATAGGCTACTTTCATTATATTGAAAATCCACGGAAGGAAAAAACTATTAGATACCTTTAAAATAGTTATGAATCAATAGTCTCACTTACTTAAGGTTGATAGTCACAAGTATTTTTTGGGTTATATGATGTATCTCATTACTTACTATCTTTTGAGATGATGGGGTAGACATGAAATGTGAGATGATATTTCTTTTGACAGGGTGAAATATTTGAAGCTAATTGATTCTAAATAGTTATTTCAAGTTTTATGTAATTGATTAGTTAGTATTTCTCAGATTCATGTTTTCACGAATGTTGACAATAATATTTATAAATTTTGTAAAACCGCTCTCTTTTATATAAGAAAATATTATTTATTAGCATATTCTAGTTGTATCGTATCCTAGTTATTTTTAGGTTTATTGTATCCCCATGTTCATTCTATGTCATATCGGATACTCATTTTTATATTTGTACTTTTTGGTATATCTATAGACACAGTAATAGCATCCACAGTAATAGCATCCACTTTTTGGTGTATCTATAGGCACTTGTCAAATGAGTGAAAATTTGACCTGTGGTAAAAGATGCGAAACTTAACAAGCAGCTAAATTCGTTCGAGATGAAAGGAAACTCACATTGGATACACATGCTACTTGTTCCAATGTGAGATGGATAGCAAGTATTTTTCTCGCTGCTTCTTTTCTTAAGGTTGATTCTATTTTCACTTTTCAATAATTCTTGATTCTACTCCCATTCTTCATTTGATCATCAAGTACTATGTAAGGGCATGTTATTCGATTCTTGAGAATTGAGTATAAGCTATTACTCAATATTTAAGAGCTGAGTAAAGCATTGTCAGATTTATACTCGGCTTTCAAGAACCGAATAACAAGCTATTAGTTAGTGCTCAAGGACTGAATGAGGAGTGAAAGTGAAATCAAGCATTATTGGGAGTGTAAATAGAATCACCTTTCTTAATATGTGTTACGGTTCGATTATTGGAAATTCCAGTTTCTTTCCTCCTCCCTCTAAGATTGAACACTGGACATATCCATGTACTGCTTGTATATATATATAAAAAAATTGCATTAGAAGACTAGCAAATAAATAATTCAAATTATGAATGAAGCGTAACATTTTGGTTCCGGAATTGCGTAGCGCAAATAAATAGCGTAAGTTATTTGAGACATGAATAGCATCATAATTAAAAAAATAAAAAAATAACATTATACTAAAGCACATTAATAAAAATCCATTAATGCACTTCTAAGTAAAATTAAAATCCATATAATCATTTCAAACAACCAAAACACTATAAAACTCGTACAATAATTCCTAGTAAGCCATAAAAAGTGAGCAATTCAATCGTCACAAACATACATTTAAGTTCTAACTTTTATCAAATCATAAACTAAAAATAATGTGCATTATCCAATTCTATTTCACTACCAAGCACCATTTTCTTTAGAAGTTGTAGACATTGCCACTAATCACAAATTATTAGAAATAAAAAAAATCCAATAGTTACAAATAAATTTATAAAAAAATGGGCTGAAAAAAAAAATATTATGTAGGTGTGAAAGATGGTTGAACAAAAAAGGGGGAACAAAAATTGCAAATAAAAGGGGGGAAAACAATGAGTAACCTGATCAGTGATAAGAGACTAGGGTTCCATTGACGAGAGACCAGAGCAAGCAGAGATGGACAGGGCGATCTAGGGTTTTCACTTCTCTTTCCGCAGCCATGAGCGAGCTAGGGTTTTTTCACAGCCAAGAGTAAGCGTCTGTTTTGATCTAGTAAATGTCCCTCCTCTTTAAGAAAACTTTTTTTTTTCCTCACAGATAGCGATAGAGTATTTTGCGTGCTACATCATCCAATTGCGTACGCTATTGGAGCAATCTGCAATCTGGGCCGCGCTTTGTAGCGTTTGGGCCAGATTTCATGCTTTGGCGCGCTACACAGCGCTATTGAAAACACTCGGTGTATGGTTCCCCCACCCCACCAAAAAAAAAGAAAGAGATATTCAAATATTCAAGAAGCACAAACATACATTTAAGCAAAAAGTTCTGACTATAAGCAGCTAAAAACGAAAGCCGAACAACTCAATGTTAATGCTGCTATGGTTGTTATCAACTTTCCTGTATCCGGAGATGATATATAAATTATAAATTATGTCCATTGTCAAGGCTAGAGTAATCTTTTAAATATAGGAAGAAAGATAAACTTCTCTCCTTCGCCGTAATATCTCCCTTTGGATAAGGAGTCAAGAACCTAAACTTCAAATAGCATTTATGGTTAGTTTATACTTTATTAACAGAGCTGGCTAAACTGAAAGAGATAGATTTGCAGATTATTTTAAATGAGTAGATACCATATCTACCCCCAAAAGTGAACAATTATGAGTTGAATTTTTTCATCAAGGATGAGAAATTATGGATCTTCCACGTCGAACTACTGTCATAGGTCTGCTGATTATAGAAATATCTAAAAATTAGGTAGAAGGTCTTACTACACATTGATTTTTACCAAAAATCCAATGAATAATATTTTTTTGAATGAAGGGCCTATTTTTAATTGGTAATTAGTGTAAGTGGCCTATTTTGTTTTATATTTTAAATGAAGGTATTTGAATAAATTTAAATATCATTTAATTAATAAAAACATGTTATATATTACCTAAATTACCCCCTCTTTATGAAATTTGCACAAAAAATATGGACTGCAAAGTTCATATTGCAGTAAAATATGGATTGCAAAGTTCATATTGCAGTGAAATATGGACTGCAATATGAACATTGCACTAGAAATATGGACTACAAAGTTCACATTGCAGTAAAATATGGACTGCAATATGAACTTTGCACCAAAAATATGGACCGCAAAGTTCATATTGCAATGAAATGTAGACTGCAAAGTTCATATTGTAGTCCATATTTTAATGCATATTGGTATTTTTTTAGTTTATTTTAAGGGTTGGGATGTCATTTTACAAAGAAAAAAAAAAGACACATGTCATATTATCAATAAAATAAAAAATAGGCCCTTTATTTACAAAAAAATTATTCCTTGGCTTTAGTGTGAAAATCTTTCTCTAATAAGACATTTTTTTTAATTGTCCCTAGAAATATTCCCCCCTTTATGTGTAGAGTCTCTGACAAAAACATCTGCTCCAAATAAGGAGCAATTATCAACCAGGTATCGTTGGCAGAATCATTGAAAGTACTCAAAGGGAATAACTTAGATAAACCCCATTCAGTCTTCATTGCATCAAAGCGGCTACCATTCTTGTTGACATCTATGTATAACAGATTGTTACATATTCAAAGATTCTTGAAACTAAATACAGAGAGGTTTAATGGGCAATAAGAACTACCTTCGATAGTCAATACTTGTCTCGGATCTGACCATAGATAAAGAATTTGAAGAACACATTACATACATATATTCTGATTTTACTATTTCTTTTCTTTCTTTCTTTCTTTTGAAAATCGTTAGATTGAACTAGATATATATATATATTTATATGGTGAAGGAAGGAAGGAAGGAGATCTATCAAGACGGATATAATAGAAGCAGTAGATGTAATAGACGTAGTTATGAGAATGGAAGTGGTTCCGGAAGATATACTGAGAGAGTTTTATAGATTTGATCCAAAAGACCATGTACTGGTAAGCGATTATTTCAGGAGGAAGGTGAGAGGAGAAGCATTGCCTGTCAAAGATAATGTGAAGGAGGTGGATAGTCATGATGTTTATGGCGGAGGCAAAAAACCTTGGGAAATATTCCCCATGCTTGCTGAACGTGATGATTCTACAGCCGTCTACTTGTTCGCTACTGCTACTGCTCATGCTGAGAACCCTACTACTGGCAGCATCGGTGCTTGGCAAGTTGAAGATAATGGTGCTTCTTTACCTGTTGAGGATCCTCGCCGTGGTAATCAACTCGTTCGATTTAAGAAAACCTTTGTCTACGACGACTTAGATCAAGATGATGATGGTATTGACTGGGTCATGACCGAATTCAATGCCGTCCAACCTCCTAAAGTAATCTCTCTAGATATATGCACACACATACGTAGTAGTTATATTGTTGTATTTAATTAATATTTCTAAATAACTACTGCTACTACTAATTTCGTTGCAGTCATCGTCTTTGGGTTACGTGCTTAGCAAAATCAAGAAGGTATATTACAACGAAGAAGAAGAAGAAGAAGAAAAGGATATGGTGGAGGAGGTGGCGACTACCACGCTGCCAACAGCCGCTGCGGCTGCGTAGGTCAATTCACCTAAGAGACGGGCTGTCTCTTGGTTTTTATTTCATGCTTATTACAGGAAGGCTTAGGCTTTTGCTTGTGTAATCTTCGGATTTTACTTAGTTTGAACTTTGAAGATGGCTATGGTTGCTACTACTACTATAATACTATTGGTTACTCCCTGCCTTTGCCTCTTGTAAGTCTCTAATAATTAAGGCCTATGTTTGATTTTCACAATTTAAAAAAAAAAAAATACTAATTTCATTATAATCAAAGATTTTTGGTACATACATCGGATTATAGTTTCATATAACACTAATTACTAAATTTATTGTTATTAGTCTATAAATTTTGATATATTAATTATGCTACGAAAAGGAAAGCATTCTATTAATCTAACAATTAATTTTTTTGAGTAAAATGTAAGAGTTCTTTTGGTTGGTGGGTATTCACAATAGTAACGTATTAACTTGTATCTCATTCTCAGTCTAACTCATTCTTATGTTTGGTTTCTAATTAGTTGATATTTTAAATTGGGTAAATGATTACAACGGTAAACTGAAGGAAAAAAAAAAAAAAAAAAACCAATTACAGTGAAACACAAAATGCACACCAACGACCGAGCGAACTTCCTCCTCTTTGGTGGTCTATCATTGAAGAGAGGTTAGCATCACCATTTTCCTTTTATCTTCTTTATCTAATGAATCCATTTATGTACACATGAAAAACTATATTTGCCTCATACAAACAAATATATAATTGCTTTTTTTTTATTATTAATCAACATAATTTATTAATGCGATCAATTTTCTTCCATGGAGGGAGAGTAGGAAGTGTGCAAACAAACACAAGCACTAAAATAAAGTTCAATCGGACCAAAAAATATATAGAAGAAATTCCTTGATGGATTTTCTTTAATTAATTGTGGCTTTGTTTTTCTAAGGGCTTCATATATATATATCAAAAGAATTTGAGGTTCATATAAAAAACCAAAGGCAGATGCGCACGGATCATTATCACCAGTGACGGAGTCAGGAATTAAAATCAGGAAGGGCCAAATTAATACGCTTGACGGAGTCAGGAATTAAAATCAGGAGGGGCCAAATTAATACGCTTTTAAAAAAATGAGTCAGGAATTAAAACCAGGAGGGACCAAATTAATACGCTTTTAAACAAAATTTGCATATACTTTTAATAAGGTTAAAATCAAAATACTATATTAAAATACTTAACATCTTATACGTCAAAAATCACATTTTAGTTGCAGTATTCCCCTTTGAAATTTCATATTTTGAAAATGCTTAATAATATCTTCATTATCATTAATTTCATATATTAATCTCCAAGCCAAATTTTTTTCAAAAACATCTTACTATATAAAATTCAATTTTTTCTAACCCAATATTAAATCAACCTCAAAAGATGAAAGAATATAAAAAATAAAACTGATGAACTACGACACTAAAATGGAAAAATAAAGAAGCCCTAGAAAAAAGTAATTGCAGTGTTAATAGTTAGCCTATTCTCCTGTTACAGAAATCCACCCCAAATATTTAACACCATATAATACAACTGTCTTGCACTTAATTACAAAAATCCGCCCCCGTACTTATGCAGTGAATCACGCTGAGGCCCCTCATCCATTGAACATACAAAATTGCACAAATGCCCCCTGATATTTATACTGTTGCACAAAACCCCCCTATTCAGTGAAAATTTGGGAAACCCACCTGGTCCCCACGTGGCTTTGCTTCTGATTATCACCTTCTCTTTTACTTCTATTAGCCGAGGAGTGTCTTTACAATAATAGGGAAATAGAGTCCATTATTTAATGAAAAAATAAAAATATAAAAGGTATTATTGTGTGTTTTAAATTAAAATTAATGTCATTCCCAAATTATATTGTGTTTCACTTACGGGAATGCATTCTCTTTCCTTAATTAGATTATTACTGGCGGTCACCAAACAATAATACTTGCATGATGCATATCATTTTTTATGCCCATTCTTTAATCCTATTAAGAACTTTTTTGCCAATGTGGGTTTTAGAATAATACAAAAAAATTGGTCACCAAAATACACTAATTTTTAACATACATATAATTAGGGGTGGGCATCCAATCTAATCCAGTGGTTTTTAAACCATTTCCATCCAATTCGATTCGACACGCCCTACTAATACAATCCAATTAAATATTGGATTGGATCGGTTTCAATATGATCCAATTGAATAAAAAAAAAATGAGAGTCCTAGCAATACAACTACTAGAAAATTCAAAATTTTAAAATTTTCTAAATTGGAAAATATAACAAATTGACAAAATTAAACCTAATAATTTGCAGTCAATTTTCAAATAAATAGTAGTATGATAAATAGATTATCATGAACACCCATAACACAAGATATATAAAATTGACAAAATTAAATCAAATAATAAATAGTAACATGATAAATAGACTACCATAACCACTAATTACATAAAAAGACATTGGTGCTTTAAGGGAAAAAAAAGGGACTAATTAGGTCGGTTTACACAACCCCCAAAATCAAATTCAATTAAATATTTTTGGTTTTCCAAAAGTGTATCCAATCCAACATACATCCAAGGGCATACTCAGGATTTTTAGATAGGGTGGGCTAAACCAAGCCGGTCCAAAGGGTAATCCGACGAGGCAATAACTTGGACCCCCAATTTTTGAACAATTGAATGGCTCAAAAATTGCAGAGGAGCCGAATTCATCTTTGTATGTATGATCTGCATGTCTAATTATTATTTAAATAAGTGTTTAATTGAATGGGTCAAAAATTACATTGGTCACTATATGATACGAAAGTTTAATTCATTATGGATTATTATCTTTAGAAAAAAATAAAAGAGTATATTAAAAAATCTCAAACAATCCAATTCCAATATGGATTAGAAAATAGAAAGATGGATGATGAATGTTTCCTTTTCCATGTTTAAATATAAATCTCTTGCACACAATCTAATTTCAAAATGGTATATATAAAAGGAGAGAGATCTAATTCCATTATATGATATAAAAAGAAAAGAAATAATTAGACTCATGTTATATAAAAATATAATAGATTGAGTTGTACGTATAATTAATCGAGAAAATATTTATGAGTTCCTCCAAAAGAAAAGCTAGGGAATTAGAAGATCCAATTCTCTCCAACGATGAAGCAATCGGTTAGCTCTCCTTCTATTTGATTATTTACTTTGTATATATTTTGGTATAAAGTTTCGTTAATTAATGTTCTCTTTCTTTATGCAACAAACCCCAGGTTTGGGTTTGTTTTTTTTTTTGGATAAAATTTTACCACGAAACAAAAAAGTTCCATGCAACAATATATTATTTGAATATATTATTTATGTGAGCAATCAAACTCACTCTTCTACAAGTGTTTTTATTAAGGCGATGATAAAAGCACATTTAAATAGTAGTCTTAAGAAATATTATTAAAAAATTATTTACCACCACCTAAAAAAAAAAATTCCATAAAAGAAGCCAAAAAGTAAAAGTTATTCTCACCACATCCCTCAACTTATTTTTCATCTTCTCATCCAAATTAGTTATTTTTCTTTTTATTTTTCATGTTGCTATCAAATAGAGCCATAAAATAATGTGTCGTTTAATATGGCATCTGAAATCTAAATTCTTAATAGATTTAGATATGTACGTTACTTTGCTATGGCATTGAAATCTAAATTCTTAAGAGATTTAGATATGTTACTAGGTGTTTGATTTGTGAAAAGATTCAAAACTTAATGGTTAATTCTGGATCGAATGAACAAGGGGTGTACAACTTCTTAACGTTATTAATGAGAATTGATTGGTTGCAATAATAATACTCCTGCCTCAACCTGGCTCTTTTAATCATACTTTAAAAAGTTAAAGAAATAGTTCAAATAATATGTCATTTAGCAAAAACAAAAAAGCAATGAACCCATTGAAGTGGACTCCCCCAAAATGGATAATGGATTACATTAAAGCATGGCCGGCCTTGAGAGTTTAGAGGGGCCTTGGCGAAATTTTAATTGGGTCTTTATTAAAAGTGTTTTCTATTTCGGTTGGGGTAAAAATAAAATAAAAAAACTCAAAATTTAGTTTTAGTGCTTCAATCTTCCAAACTCATACACAAACTAAACTTTTAGTTTTATTTCGATTCGGGTTTATTTAGTTTGTATACTTTTATCTAAAAAAAATCAATTTAATATACACAAGTACACAACTTGTTGCCAATCACAATATTATTATACATAAGTACATTATTTAATATATGCCATAGTGTGATCTTATAAAAAGCAATGCAATAAAATGTTAAAATGTATTTAATGCAAGCTATGAGTTTTTACAATAACTAGCTAACAACCTGCACGATGTGCGGACATTTGAAATTTTTTATTAAAAAAAATAAATGCAAAACTACATCTGATTAACAAATAGGATAATTTCCTCTCGTACTATTCTAAAATGATCTTCAATTACATACTTTAGGGAACATGAGTAAATGCATTATAAGTATAGGACGTTATAGCACTTGAAATATGAATTAACTCAATTAAGAGATCTTCCAAAAGATAGTCCCCAAAATATTGTTACGTATTTCACATGATCCGAAATTAAATCACTCCTATCATATCCCATCCAGATCCCCTGATAGTCATAATACTAATGCTTCACATTTAAAAGCATTTACAAAGGAACTATTAACAACTGCAAACCAAACTACTAAGAAAGAAAAATTGAATATTAAATACTTTGTTTTATGACATTTATCTTTCGAGAAAGGTTGTAAGTTCGTGGACACATTCTTATGAGAAGACTAAACATTCTTAAAGTGGAAGAGAGCTTGGTTTAAGGTAAAACTTGTGTAATGCCACTAAAAAATTTACGTAATTTATTCAAATGTTTAGACCAATCCAATTCTTGTAGGGAAAAATTTGATAATGGTGACTAAACTAAATTACTACTTTGGTACTATATTGTTTATGGTTAGCTTTTGCTTGCTTGTATCTCCGTTCGTGTGTTTGAATAACAAATATGATATTTACTTAAAAAACTAAATTAATAACTCTAAAACTTATAAACATCAATTTGATTTCAGATGCTTGTTTTTCCAAACATGTTTTTGCTAGTATGAATTCAAATCTACCTCGTTTGAACCACTGAAATTATCTCTCTACATTTCCATCTTCCCTAATCGGTATATCCCAAATTGATATTCTCACTTTTTTAATCATGTAATGTACCATATATCATTATATTCTTCGTAACTTTGATTAGGTTTAAATTAGTGCTCAAAATAAATTGAACTGTTAATTTGAGACGAATATAGTAACATAAACAAAGAAAAGCTATGAAAATCAAATTGTGACAAACTTAAAGTATGAAACCAACAAAATTAGAAGTTGTTTACAAATCTCACTCTCAAGAGTTTTAAGGTTGAATATATTTCAAACATAAAAGGTTCAAAATTTAAACTTTGGTTTGATTAAACTAATAATATATACGAGGTTACCTTGATAACGGAATTAAGGCTTGCTATATATGTAATAGCTAACGACTCTATCCATTGTTGCCTTTTAGGAGAGGAAGAGGCTTTAATCATAGGGTTTTGGTACATATTCTTGTCACTTAGTTTCATTTTGGGTAGACATGTCAATGGATCGGTTCGTGTTGGTTTTATGTCGGGTTGTAATGAATTCGTGTAACACGATCCAATAAGCTATCGAGTGAGTTTTATGTATTCGTAAACGACTCATTTTGTTATTGTGTAATACGACACGACCCGATAGTACCTGTTAAGGAAATAATTTAAAATATATATATTTATATATATATTTTCAATAAAATAAGTTAAGCAAATATCTAAAATTATTAAAAAGTAGGGATAAACATCTACACATTAAAATAAGTACAAATTATTTGTTCATTTAATAAACATTAGTTTTATTAAAAGAATTTAATAATTAACGAGTTTAATGGGTGACCCGAATTCGTTAAAGGTCCACCCATTAACTTATAATTTTGTGTTGATTCGTGTCGTATTATTGTGTAACGTATGATTCTGTCAGGTCTAATTTTGGCCAATCTACTTTTTTGTCGCAAAAATGTACGAGTTATTATTTTGCTATCCAAAAAAAAAGTATGAGTAAGTGTAGGGTTATTATTTTTTTTTTATCAAAATAAGTGTTGTCTTACAAATTTATTTTTTATTTTTTTAAAAATATGAAAACTGAACCAAAAAGTTTAGTTAGGGTTTGGAAGATTTAGAAACTGAAATCAAACTTTCAAATTTGGTTTGGGTCAGTGTCTCGTAATTTATATCCCGATTGAAACCAAAAACACCCGTAGTTACACCTAGCAAATGGCCTTAACTCTAATTTCCTTGCACTTAGTGACTTTCACTTGCTTCCCATGTTTAATGCCATAATTCCTTATAACCGGAGGTAGTGTTTTGGAATTTGGGAACAACATCCTAAGTTTGATTTGTCAATCAACCATTTCATTATTTTTGTTGAATTCGACCCATTTCTTCTTATTACCCTTTATATCTTCTCCCTCATCATCTGATGAATTGTAAGTGCCAAGGTCATCATTTGAGTGCTCATCATTAGGGACATAATTTCCATCTAACTCACCCAACCAATAACTATTAAACTTACATTCTTGCTCCCTCACCCACACGACCTTGCCTCGTTGTCAATGTTATCATCAAATAACTGGTCACTTCTCTTATAATCAATATTATTAAATGATTAAAGTTCAGTGGATGCATCACTATCACTCGACCCCCCCCCCCCCACCACAATCAACCATTGTTGTCTCCCCTATAAAAGATGACTCATCAGGTTCTAGCACCACTCCCTCAATAACCTTACCTAATCTCTTAACAACATTTGATTGAACATGTTGAACTTGGCCAGGTACCACAGGTTTAATTTGGTTAGATGCTACAGCAAGTTCAACAAGTTTGGGGTGTTTGTCATCAATATAAATATCGAGAAGTTTATTTTTGCCCATGTTATTTAACATTTTAACGAGTTCCTTATTGTCTCCACCCTAAGCTATATCTCTTTATATTTATAATAATATTCATAATAAAAAGGGGAAGAAATTCCATAGTTTCTCCACCATATAATTAATATATTTCAATCATAGACATTAACTAACTACTATAATATTTCTTTTTTTAACAACTTGAAGTACTATAATAGTTAAAGTAATGTATTCCTCAACCCCCAGCTCCATAAATAAATAAAAATATCTAACAGAGCAAACATAAAGTGGTCATTGTGGAGAAACTTTAGGTAAAATAGTCATCAAAATCATTTGTAAAAAAAAAAATACACAATAAACAAACACCGGCCATGTTTTACTAATAGAGTCAAACAAACAAAATAATAAATATAAAGCATGTTTAACACCCAAATCCAAGACAAACACAAAACAATATCAAGCATATTTATATCCTTACAAACAGCAAACAAAAATCCCAATATTTTTTTTAATATACATGGACATTAACATTCAACCCAACACCCATAACAAGCATTAATAAATACATTTCCAAGCCAACCACATTATATTTTAAAAAAGCAAACAACTCACGGGACCACGTGATAAAAGTATGAAAAATCCGACCTCGCAACACAAAACTATAAAACACAATAAAGAAATGGCTAATAAGTAAGATTTTTCAAGAATAACATTTTATATAATAAAGTTAAACTAGAGTTTAAAAATTAATTTTGAACTTCGAAATCATACAAAACTCACCATAATCAGGCTGGACCTTTTCATTTAGTGGCCTTAGATGGCGAATTTCGATACACATTGGAACCTTTAACAATTTTCTTCAAAATCACAAGCTTTTTGTCTCGCTAATCTTTATCTCAAGTGCCCTTTCTAACTCTTTGTCTAGTCAAACCAAAATAATCCTAGATTTGGGTTTTGTTTGCCCCAAATCAAATCACGTGTTGTGCGCGTGACAACTTAAGGTGGGATAATCAGACTAATCGTTTAGTTCAGCTCCACGTAATCGTCCAACTCAGTGCTTACGTGGATCGCAATTTAGTGTTTTAAAGGGAAGTAAGCAAATGTCTTAAATGCAGGGGTGGATTTGGTACAATACCGTACAATACCGAGTGTTCCATGTACCATACCAAAAATTTGGTACGCCAAAATCTATTACCACTACCATACCAAAATTTTCGGTATACTGAATTCGGTTTACCAAAAAATTTGGTATGGTACGATAGATTACCAAAAAAAAATCAAGTTTACAAAATACAAATAAAGGAAAAAAAAAACCAGTTGGCCTTTTGAAACCATTTCCAATCGTGGGTACAAAATACAAAACAGAGGACTTTTGCAATAAAATGCAAATAAGGCAAACCCTTGATATCCTTTACATTTGATATTCTTCCTTTATATGCTTGTTCTTCTTACTTTTGCATCAAATTAATAAACTATATTCATGAAAAAAAAAAGAGAAAAATTAAAATTGCAATTGAATTACTTAGACTATTGACTATAATCATGAAATTTAATTAAAGAAATTGAAAATGCCTGGTCACAATTTAAATAAAAGCGAAAGCAGGTCACTTTGGGGATAATTAATTCATTATTAATTATCTCTATTAGCAAAACTGCCGTTATTATTGCTTTGAAAATTATACTTGAATTTGCTTCCTAATTCCAGTTAATATATGCAGTGTATTAATGCATAATCCCACTTATATACTTGTTCTTAATTATAACCAATTAATAACATTTTCAGCTGAAACAAAAATTAATCGTTACAGCTGTGTTTATTTCAAATTATATACAAGTAGTTATTAGTAAGTATAGTCTCAATAGTTGTTCCTCATAAAATCAGCGAGGCACAATTTTTATGAAATTACAATAGGATAATAAAATTCTAATATCCTATAGTTAAGTTGCAACAAATTATGTATAAGTTCAAAAAGAAAATAAAGTTAGGCAAAACCCATCTCATATATTTAAATCGAGGGGCTGGAGTATAAGTGTATAACAGAAAGGGGTAAAGGTTTCTACTTTATAATCCCACAATTAAGGAGATTTTGGGTTAAATAAAAACTACCTTAGACGTAAGAATAAAACTAATTGTATATAATCACGAAAGAGTTCATACTAATCAAAACATAAGATTGAGTTAGAAGAAAGAGAGAAAGAAAAAAAATACTATTTGGTATTTGTTAGTGCTAAAAACTAGAAGGTTGTTTCTAGCGTTACGCAGTCAATTTATTATGACAAATGATTAGAGCAATAAAAGGAAAGTGCTAAATTTGAGAGAGTCAATGATTTATAGAGGAGGTTGGCCTCGTATGAAGGTACGGGTTAATCCTCCCCTGTGGAATGGAGCTCGGGACTCGGGTTGCCTTATATTAATAATAGATTTACAAATGTACAGACTTGCAAAGGTTTCTCTAATCGCTTTGCTTTCTTAGTAATACAGTAGAATTGGGGAGCTAAGCTAACACAAGTTTAGTTTCCTGTCAAGAGGAGCTCGGGAACTGAGTGTCTAGCCTTGCCTATATTACTCTGTGATAATTCGTGGGGTATATTCCTTCTCTATTCCTTTTGATTGAAGAACACCCTTATTTCTTGGTTTGTGGGATAAGTAAATGCTTATTGTATATATATGACTGGAGGAGACGTGTGGCCAGAGCTCCCTGAGTGGGTCTAGAGCCATGCTGCTATCAGTACTAACTCTGAACTTGCTTCTCCTTGAATCCCGGTGCATTAAATGCGGTTGTCGTGCATTTAATGAAGGTGAGGGAAGCTCTGCGCGCTCTGCAGAGCAGGTGACAATCGCCCATGCCCTTGCCAACTATTATGGCAGAGTGGTTGGGCGATGAGGGAGAGAGACAATTCTAGAGCTCGTCGAAAGGGCTCCAGGGCTCGCGTTTTGCAACATGTCGTTCACAGTCGATGCTTAAGTGAACATCTAGACCTCCGAAGAGATCCATTTCTTTTTTAAGGTCATCATAGGTCTCCTCCGAGCTCTTTGTCCAAAAATGGATTCGACAGCTGACGTGGACGGGCACGTGTCAACTCGAAATTGGCGGTGTAGACTGAATCATTAATTCGTGCCATCAGTATTAATCATGGTATTTGGTATTAAAATTTAAAATAAATACTATTTGGTATTAATGGTACAATTGGTACGGTACGATACGATATACCTATGATACAATATACTATCGGTATTGATTTTCAATACCAGTATTGTACCATATTATTTCAATACAGTGTAAATACCAATCGATAGTTTACCATTACCAAAGTTCGGTACACTTTAACAATGGTACGATATGGTATGGATTGGTATGGTAATCATGGTACAAATATTCACCGCTAACTATAACTCAGACTTTAATTTAGAACAACTAAAATTTCGAGGGAAAGATTGAAATTGATTCCAAACATCAGGGTATTTCTTACAATTTACCCTCTTTGAAAGAACCCGCAGCGGGCAAAATTCGCGCCCATTACATTTCACTCTGCTCACTCTTCTCCCTCACAGACAACCAATCTGCTTTCTGTGCTTCCTCCTCGTCAATGGCCGCCGCAGAATCCACTCTCCTTTCCAAACTCCAATCCCCGGACCTCATCAACACCTACTCCTCCTTTTCTCACTACCTCCTTCCCTTCAATCCCCTCCTCACCACCAAACCCTCCAAAACCCTAGAAACCTCCACCGCTCGATCCCTCGCCAAACAATTCCTCCCCTTCCTCAACTCAACCCTAAAGCTCCTCCCCAAAATCCTCTCCCAATCCCCAAAATTCCCTCCCAATTCGCCCCTGAACTCTTCGACACCTACAAACTCTGCCTCGATTGCCTCGACTCCGTCTCCTCCCAGCTCTCGGGCAAGCCGTACTCCGTACAGGTGCAGCGAGTTCGAATGGCGCATTGCTTTGATGCCTGGGGGAGGTATAGGGAGGCCGAGAGTGAGGGGTTTAGGGTAATTGAGAGTGTTAGGGGGATTGGTGGTGATGGTAATGTGAATAGTGGGGGTTTGAAGGGATTGAAGGGGCGTCTGTTGCCGGATTTGGGGAAACGGAAAGCAGTTGATCGTGAATTTGCGTATTTGGTTGTGGAGGTGGTTGTGATTTTGGTGAAGTGTTCTTCAATGGTTCGAAGCGAGGAGGAAGGTGGATATAGGAGAGTGCTTACTATGGTTGAAGAAGTAAAGCCTTGGTTCAGGTGATTGGAGATACCTATATATACATATTTGGATTTTTTTGGTGTGCAAGGATATGAACTTGTTACATTCTTTGTGTTTCTGCATATTGTATTTTATTCAAGCGTGAGCAAATATATATAGCAGTATACACAAACTCATATAGGAAACTTAGGTGCAAATGAATACAAACTTGGTAGTTTTATATAATGCAGTATGGAATTGATATTTATTACTTTGAGGATTTGTAGAATTCTGAATTTGCAGGATTTTAGATGCAAATGAATATGAACTTGTTTGGAGGCTTTATGTCTCTGGTTATTGTTGTGAACTGGTAATATGCACAAATATACCAGTTTATTATATACAACTGTGAGCAAATATTTATCGACATGGACCATTCTACACGGATATATTTATCTAACATAAAGCACTAACATGTCAACTTGGTGATTACTCATTGGTTACAAGGGCTTTTGATAAGGATGAATTTGGTATGGACCCCACATTCTAACCTATACATGATGACTGCAGTAGATATGTTAGTCTTTTACGTGAGATATGAATGGCCCTCTAGAATTAGTGATTTGCTAAGGATGATTCATATAGGAAACATAGCTATATCATTTTATGCAATATGAGATAGATATGGTTTACTATGGAGATTTATAGAATCTGGAATTTGCAGGGTTTTAGATGCAAATGAATACGAGAAGTTGCACAGGATGCTTGTGACATATCTGAAACAATGCACTCTGATTTTAGTGGGGGATCTAACATGTTTTAGTGGAAACTTGGCACGGGAGTTCTGCATAGCAATGTTTTCCGAGTTTGCAAAATCATCCATGAAAGATCAAATGCCCAAGGTGAACTATCTCCGATCCTTTTAACAGAGATCTCCAAGGATCTATGTGTTAACTTATCTCAGTGAGTTTTTTTCCTGTCTGCAGCTTGCTCGAAAGACATGCTCTTTGCTGTTCTCACAAATTCACAACGGATCCCTGTTCATTAGTGATATATTACTTTGTGTGTTGGATGCTATGGCAGCTCGATGCAAGGTTAACTTCTTAAACATCAAAGATAGCTTGCTTCATATCCACATTTTGTCATAGATTAGAGATGCATGTCCATCCAATGTTCTTGCTTTTAAGAGTTTGATTTAATTTTCCCTATATTATTGTATACCGTCTCTGTCTCCCTCTTCTTTTCTTTTAAGAGATTCAAGGTTTATTTTACCAACATAGGGTTTTGAAACTATTAGTCTTGCTAGATTTTACATGCCGGTGATCTGCAAGGAAGAGCATGTAATTGTTAATGGGTGGCTTCTGATACCTTTAGGTTGAAAACTAAAATGACCTTATTACTTGAAGTTAGTAGGCAGCTATTGAATCCGCTCTTACTCTTAGAGAATACGCTGTTTGCAGGCAGAATATGCTCTTGGAAATCGAAAGTCAGTCTTTTAGTAAGCGTATATAAGCAGCTGAATCTTTATAAAACAGATGGATGGAATACTTTATTTATTAATAATACTATTGTGATTGACATTCAGGCTTTTGATATTGATTTTCTGTTTCCCCCTTACACTCCTCGTTCTTTATTAACGTGTGTACGTATGAACTTTTGCATGCTCATGTTTTAATTAGAGTAACTTAGGTGACAATGAAAGCTTTAAGTCCCAGATACGCAGTCTGAGCTTTCTTTCAGCACATCCAGGGAACACGAGTTTTTCTAGGTATCTAATTAAAGTGGTGCTAGCTAGGTAATACATTGAATGGGTCTTGTTACAAGGATATGGAAAATCATCCATCTTTGTTGTGGTTGTTAAGGCTATGAGTGATCTTAGTTGTTCCCGTTACCCTTGTTTATTTACAAGCTTATTATTGAAAGATAAACGAGATAAACTTGCCTTTAAAGAATGTGCTACTTTGGTATTAGGTCAACCCAAATTGCTTTATACATTAGGTGATACGAACCCGTTTATTAAAAGAAAATAAAATAAAAGAAAAAATGGGAAGGGAAGCCCGCTTTGAGAGTGCGAAAACCTCCAACAGTGGTTTGATTCAAGGACCTCCATTGAACTATTGAAGAGCCAAATAACTCTCTGATTTCTCTGCAAAAGGCCCAACCTAATTTTATTTGGCAAAGCCAACTTAAATAGAAATACAAACTAAACTAACTTCAAAAAGTGACAACCCATTACTCCACTCTTCCTAATTAGATTTAAACAAGCCACTTCTCATAACCTCTCCTACATCTAATCAACTACAATCAACATTGTCCTCAAACTAATTAATAATATTTAAAATAAGCCATTAAATATAGGCATGTTACACATGGTGAGCCTTTTACATTCGCAATCTACTTAACTTGGCTTGTTCACAACCCTATTTGTGAAGTTTACTTTGTTTTGCACTCAATTTGAAGGCGTTGAGCATCGTTTCTATACCATCCATTCCAAAATTATCACTTTCTCACATAAATCAAAGGAGCAAGCTAGACTCGCCTAGTTTATGGCCTAAATGGCCGAAATCATGGTGGCTTGTTGAGTCAATGCTCCAAGTTCACTTGTTTACTAACCAACTTCTGTTTTTTTTACAACTTTTTTGACCTTTTGAATAATATGTTAAACCACCTTAGTACAGCTGTGCATTCACATTACTGTATTGTAGAATTCAATGCACAGCTGTACTAAAGTGGTTTAACATAATATACTTTTCCCGTCTAACTTGGATCTGTTCAATACCAAGTCAAAAGTTAGATGGCCGAGTCTTTGGGCAAAACCTGTATATGAACCAGGTGCTGAGATGTTTATGAAATAAATATTGCAGTATTCTTCCGGTAAAAAAAGTAGATTGGAAACACATGTTTTATACAATTCTAGTCAATCATATTTAAAAAGTAATTTTTTTTATACGGTTCTCTATTACTAGTGGCCTTGTCTTGTGCAATATGGGCTTCAGTCCTTAGGAAACAACGACTTAATCTGAACAAAGCTGAATTCGTTTTGTAACAACTGCACTCCACCATGTCCCTAGAGCATCAGAACCGGAATAGGTTGTGGATTTTTTTCCTTCTAAATTTTACTTTTCTACCAAAATAAACCATTGAAAATAACATTTGTTTCTTTTTCCTAAGTAATATATAGCTAACCTGTTGGAAATATATTGTGACACTTTCCGATCACGGAGTAGATACTTATAGAAAAAAGCAATCTCCATAATGCTCTCCGATCATGCAATTTACTTAGCAGATCAGTAATGTATCTCTAGAGGTTAGCTATTAGTTCTAAATGCTCATGACAATACACAAAGTGATGGACCACCTTTCTCTGTTCTAATAATTATTCATTGTTGATTGTTCTTGTAATCCTTTTTTTGTGTTAAATTTCATGTTAGAAGGTCTGACTCTGGTGTATATGATACAATAAGTGGTGCTTTCTTCCTTTATTCACTATTCATCATGTGTTTTTGCATAACCTTCTCCCACTCAATGAGCCCCTGGTCAACGTCATGCTATTGACTTATTGGTCACTGATTCAAGAGACATTGAGATGATCTGATAGTAGTTTAATATATCTGTATTTGATACATCTGATATCTATAACATTGTATTAGTAATTCTCATATCAGTCTACGGAAATAAATTTGTTTCATTATTTGAAACCTCTAATATCTAAATTGTTATTATCGGTGATTTTGTCTATCAAGTTGTTGGGTGATATTATCGTCTCTCCATAGCAGTAAGATGTCAACCCAATTTGATCCGGCTGAGTCAAGTCAAATCAAGCTTGCTGAAATCTTGATTGGACCTGGACATTATGAATATTTCGATTTTTGTTAACCAGATTTGCTCCTTACAATATGATTTTTTCGTGTTAGTTTTGGAATTTATTCTTTAGACAATGTTATTTAATATTTGATCATGCCCTTCTTTCTCAGAATGATTGTTAAACTAGCATTAGTTATACTTGGCAGGTTGGGATGGCGAGTGCTATAGTTGAATTTCTTGAACTTGTTTGTTATTGCGCCAATAAATGCCGAACCGCAAATGTTAACTTTTGCAGTGCTGTAGCGACACATTTAAACAAACTTACCACTTCTCATAACTTTTGCGGTGATTTCAATCAGGTACCTCGCTGGTGGCCAAAAGTTGTATACTTTTACATATTGCTCTACACTTCTACATTCATTTATTACATTCTTGTTCTGTTGAAGTTACTTCTGCATACAGTAAAGACAATGGAATTTGTTTTGCAGGTCTTTTTGTCACCCGTCGATATGATTATGGGTCTTTATGCTACTGGGTTGTTTATCAGTGATTTCCCTGGTAATTCAAAATGGGGTGATTCTACAACCCTGAAAACTGCCACTTTGATTGACTATTTGCTTGATAATGAGGATAGGCCCCACACTTTGACTGTTACACTGGATAAATGTCACTATAATGAGGCCTCTATATGCAGACAGAATGAGAAGTCTTATATGCTGTCTTACTTTAGTGCACTGAAATTCTTGTGCCAGCCACTTGCCGAGTTTTTTAATTCTGAAAGGAAAGAGATATTGGCTGAAATTGAAGGTGCTACCCTTTCTACTAGGCTTTGTTGTATCCAGGATTTATTCCATCAACTCTGCGAAGTTTTTCTTTTCTGTCACAGGTAGGTCAATAGCATGTAACATGATTTAGTCTTATTGACTTATTTCTTCTATGTTTCTTTTTCATTCAGTGCACCTTCATATTTTTTGCGTAAGGGAGCATACAGAGGGTATGTTGTAGTGTAGGGTGCATTTGTTAATGACGTTGGAAAATGATTGAAAACACTAATAATATTTGTGAAAAGTTGGGGATAGAGGTGTGATTTGGTGAAATTTCTATTACCTTATGGAATTTCTACGGAATAAAATTCTTTGGGCGCTGAATAGGAAAAAAAATTCATGGGAAATAAGGAAAAGATGGAGAACATCTCACCAACTATCTCACCTCTTTTTCCAATTTTTAATAAAAATTAATATTATTTTGAATAATTTTCCAACTTTAGTATCAAATGGACCCATAGAGAAGCATATTTTGAGCAGAGAGTATAAGCATAGAGAAGCATTTTTTAGTACAGTGCCACTTTATTCATGATTCTGAAACCTCTGCTCGGGAAGGAAATGATTGGCCAATTTATTAAAATTTATTACTAATGAGCTCTAGCTCATATGGTATCAATGCCTACCTTTCACAAGAGTTTGGTAAGGTTCGAACCCCCGCAGGGGCAGTTTAAAATATCCCTTTGAGTGCAGTTGTTAGGGGAGGGCTTCCCCCATTTGTGTAGCTCAAATTCCATTTCTTAATAAGATTTCCTGTCATTTAGTTATGTTAGTTCTATGCGTAAACAAGGGGTCTTTTTTATGGATGCAGTAAATCTGAAAGGGAGAAAGATGCATTTGATGATAACAATAAAGCAGTACTCAGTATAGCCGTGGCCGCTTTCACTCTATCATTTGTAACAAAACGAAACATCAAGGTTGTTATTTACATATCACAATATCGAAATTACTATGATCAGTTGTCATTTGGTATTCCAATATTTGGTCCTCTTTTATTGCAAAGAAACTGTACTGTTATTTTTTTTTTAAGCTAATAGGTTGCCATTTTTTATTGCAGGAGACTGTTAACTTCATTAAGCATGTCATCTCAAGTGATTGGATTCCATCTCATGAGCTTACGTTTCTTTTTGCCTCTCTTTACAACGTTGGTGTTGTATTGTACAGAAATAATAAAATGAACGAGGTAATCTGATGTGGAGGTTGTGGTGTAGTGTTGAATTGCATATGATAGTATTGACATGACTAGTACTAGATTTTCGAATAGAATGTGACGCTGCTAGTGATTACCCCCTTCTCTCTATCTCTGACGTTTGCGCTCTACATTGTTTTGGATTTAGCTGTTTTGCATTTCCTTGAACACGATGAGATCACCAGATTGGTACCTATAACTTATAAAATTTGTTAGAAACCAACTCTCAAGCTTAAGCTGTTAGGTAGTGGTCCAACAATGTGTCATGCTCTTCAGCATAATCTATGCTAGATTATGCGGGAAACTTGAGCCTTTGGCCTTTTTGTGTTGAGTGAATTTACTCGTTCTTATAGTGTGTAGATTGGAGGGTCTAAACGTACTGTATAGGTCAAAGTCACATGCTTTAAGAGTCTCGGATATCCTGAGTTCTAAATAGTATATAGTTTCTCTTGTTGAAAAAATAAAATAGCACTTTATCATTCTTGGGTGATTTTATTGAGTTTTTTTTGTAGGTAATGCATGAAACTCTACATGAACTGTAGCAGTTCTGATTAAGAAACCTTTTGCACATTGGAGTTCGGTTTCCTTTTCCACCCCTCTGGTGTAGGGTGTTTATATGATTCTGCTCCGTAAATAGACTTGAGGATCTACTGTCTCGTGGTGCTTGTGGATTGGAGGGTCTAAAGTCTAAACGTATTTTTACGGAATAGGCATGTGCTCTAAGAGGCTTGCATACCTTGATTATTGTAAAAAACTCGAAGATTTAGCCCATTGAGCAAAGGGACATTCTTTTTGATATATATGGGTTTTATTAGTATCTGATCTAGCTTTATGTTTTGATAGATGAAAGGATTAATAAGGGAACAAATTCTTTTGCAAGGGGTTTCTTTGATTAGTATAGAATTTAGAGAGAACTTTTATTCTTATTCCATAATCATAAACAAAGAGAACAACGCACCTTATATAGGAAAAAAACACAACTCCTAATCAACCTAGAGTCCCTATCAAGGTGGGATTCTACCCACAAATAAAATAACATAAATAACTAAAATAAATAATACTGAATTATCAATACTCCCCCTCAAGTTGGTGCGAAGATATCCGTCATGCCCAACTTGCTCACTTGAAATTCGAACGGTTGCCTTAACAGGCCCTTGGTTAAAATATCTGCAACTTGTTGATTAGACGGAACAAAGGGAGTACATATAATTCCACCTTCTAGTTTCTCTTTGATGAAGTGCCTATCAATCTCAACATGTTTTGTCCTATCATGTAAGACCGGATTGTGGGCAATACTGATAGCAGCCTTGTTATCGCAGTATAGCTTCATCGGAAGACTTATTGGCCGTTTGAGTTCCTCTAAGACCCTTTGTAGCCAAAGGACCTCACATACTCCTTGAGCCATTGATCTAAACTCAGCTTCTGCACTGCTTCTAGCAACAACATTTTGCTTCTTGCTTCTCCATGTAACCAAGTTGCCCCAAAGAAACGTACAGTAACCAGACGTGGACCGTCTATCAGTAACCGAGCCAGCCCAATCAGCATCGGTATACACCTCTATCCCTCTTTTATCGTTCTTCCTGAAGAACAGACCTTTCCCTGGGGAGCCTTTGAGGTAACGAAGAATACGATACACAGCCTCTAGATGCTCTTCACATGGTGAGTGCATGAACTGACTAACCATGCTCACAGCGAAAGCAATGTCAGGGCGCGTATGAGACAAGTAGATTAGTTTCCCAACTAACCTTTGGTATCTCCCTGTTTCGACTGGAACACCATCTTTAACATCTCCTAGCTTGGTACCCAGTTCTATGGGAGTATCCGATGGCTTACATCCACTCATCCCAGTTTCTGACAGCAGATCCAAAATATATTTCCGTTGTGATACAACAATACCACTTTTTGAACGGGCCACTTCCATTCCAAGGAAGTATCGTAGGTCACCAAGATCCTTAATCTCAAATTCTCTAGCAAGATTTTGCTTCAGTCGATTCATTTCTTCAACATCATCCCCTGTCAAAATCATATCATCCACATAAACAATGAGAACAGAAAGTTCGTTTCTTGTGGACGTCTTTGTGAAGAGAGTATGATCAGACTGCCCTTGATTATATCCTTGGCCCTTGAGGAACTTCGTTAATCTTTCGAACCACGCCTTTGGGGATTGTTTAAGGCCATACAAAGACTTCTTTAGCTTGCAAATTTTTGACCCAAATTCCTTAGTAAAACCAGGTGGAGGTTCCATATAGACTTCCTCTTCTAGGTTTCCATTCAAGAAGGCATTCTTCACATCTAACTGATTCAGAGGCCAGTCCAAGTTAGCTGCAACTGATAAGAGAACTCGAACTGTATTTAATTTTGCCACAGGAGAAAATGTTTCGGAGTAGTCGACTCCATACGTTTGAGTGAAGCCTTTAGCCACCAGACGAGCCTTGTACCGTTCCACTGACCCATCTGAGTTATACTTCACAGTGAATACCCATTTACAACCAACAACTGTCTTTCCTTCTGGAAGCTTTACTTTCTCCCAAGTAGCATTCTTCTCCAACGCTCTCATCTCCTCATACACCGCTTCTCTCCACTCCGGAACATTTAGAGCATCCTGAACATTATTAGGAATAACCACATTCGACACACGAGAGATAAATGCAGAATAAGAGGGTGAGATATTTTTATATGACACGAAGTTCGAAATGGGATATTTGGGAGATTTCGTACACGCTCTGACTCCTTTTCTCAGAGCAATAGGGAGATCAAGTTGATCAGACTGAGTTGACTCGATATTAGCTTGAGAACTACCTTCAGGTATCTCGAAAGAGTCATATTGAGTATCATGATCCACCTCCAGGTTGGATTCTTGGGGTTGCAGAGGAATGGTTTCTTTCCTTCCTTGTTCTGGATTTTTTCTAGAATAAACAAGACCTTTATACCGTTTTGCACACATCTCTGGTCCATCGGTAATCAGATTTTGGAATGGCACTAACCCTGGTTGTTCACCATTACCAACACAAGTATCTTCAATATTTAATTCATTTGTTTTCCCAGATTGTGTGTTAAAATAATTAGGTACTTGTTCATACAAAACATCAACAACTGAATTATCAAAAACGCAACCACCATCTTCACTCGTGCTCTCCCCCTGAAGATGAGAGTTGTAATAGGATTGCCCCTCGAAGAAGGTAACATCCATAGAAATGTATAATTTCTTGGAAATCGGATCAAAACATTTATACCCTTTTTGATTTGTAGGATAGCCTACAAAAATACATTTGTGTGCCTTTGGATCAAGTTTAGAATTTTTGGGGTCATGATTATGAACAAAGGCAACACTTCCAATATTTTTAAGGGAATATCCCCTAATAACCGAGTGTAGGGAAATAGATCAGAAAGCAATTTGATAGGGGCTTTAAATTTCAAAGTTCGTGTTGGAAGCCGATTAATAAGGTAAGTAGCAGTCAAAATAGCATCTCCCCAAAGGTATTTTGGAACTTTAGTTTGAAAAATTAAAGCACGAGCAACTTCAAGTAGATGTCTATTTTTCCTTTCGGCAACTCCATTCTGTTGAGGAGTATAATTACAAGAACTTTGATGAATTATCCCATTTTTGACGAAAAAATCCCCTAACATCTTATTAAAAAATTCCTTCCCATTATCACTCCGAAAAATTTGAATTTTGGTTTGAAACTGTGTGTGTATCATGGTGTAAAAGTTTTGAAAACACTCCCAACTTCGGATTTTTCTTTTAAAAGAAAGACCCAACATACTCTAGTGTGGTCATCAATGAAAGTCACAAACCAACGTTTGCCAGACCAAGTGGGCACTCTAGAGGGACCCCAAACATCACTGTGAATCAAGGTGAAAGGTTGTGATTTCTTATATGGTTGAGACGGAAAAAACGTTCGTTGATGTTTTGCTAATTCACAAGATTCACATCGAAATTTAAGCAAATTTTTATTCATTAATAATTTGGGAAACAAATGCTTTAAATACTGAAAGTTTGGATGTCCTAACCTATAATGCCATAACAAAATCTGACTATCACTAGAAACAGAAATAGAATTAAAACAAGTTTGTCGGTCTTGCCTTCCAGAGGTAGACCCATTATTTAGGAAGTAAAGACCCCCATCCTGTTTAGCAACCCCAATTGTCTTCCCTGAATTTGAATCCTGAAATTCACAATGAGAAGACCGAAAGTTAACTTGACAATTGAGATCAAGAGCTAATTTGCTGACAGATATAAGATTATACGATAGATTAGGGACATGTAAGACATCTTTAAGAGTGAGAGACGGTGAGACGATTATGGTTCCTTTGCCAGCAACCGCAGCAAAAGAACCATCAGCAATTTTAACCTTTTGATTCCCTGCACACGGAGTATATGACGAAAAAAATTCCGAATTACCAGTCATGTGGTCAGTAGCCCCTGAATCTAATATCCAGTTGCTATGGGATTTGATGCAGGCAATTGTAGCTGTAAACGTATTACCTGACTGAGCTATGGAACAGGAGGAGTCAGAGTTTCCTAAGGAATGATTTTGAACCATTTTACACAGATGCTCTATTTGTTCCTTTGTGAATGGAAGTGGTTCTGAGGAAGACTGTTGCTTTGAATCAGCATTGCTAGTTTGAAATGCTCGTGCACCTCCTCTAGTTTTGTTATCACGCTTCTTCCAAGTTGCTGGTTTACCATAAAGCTTCCAACAATTATCCCTAGTATGACCTGACCACTTACAATGATCACACCACAATCTCTGCTTTCCTCCCTGCTTATCACTGTCAACGACTTTACCAAGAACTACCAGTGCAGAGCCTCCACCATCTGTACAGGGTGCACATTTGTCTTTTAACATCCCAGACCGTCGAGCCTCTTCTCTTCTTACCTCAGAAAATACCTCTCTGATAGTGGGCAAGGGTATACTGCCTAAAAGGCGACCCCAAACTTTGTCGAGGTCCTTGTTTAGTCCAGCCAAGAAGACCAACACACGAAATCGCTGAACCTTCTTCTCGTGACGGACACTATCATTCACATAACCTAATTTTTTTTTGCCGTAAATAAACAACCTCATTGATTGTGCCCATGAGAGATAGTTTCTTCCGTTCAACTTGTGACTGATATTCGCTACCGGATTCTCACCCATCATAGCAAGTTTATAGTTCATATCGCCAGAGGATCAACAACTAAACAAACTCAAGACTAAAGAAAACCAAATCTGAACAAGAACACCGCAAGCAATCAAACTAGCCCGTTACACTAAATCTGGTGCAACTAACACTAAAACACTAGCCAAATCAACCAATCAGCTGAACAGTACCAAAAACACTACCAATTGAACAGTACTTATACCAATTGAACAGTATTTATACCAATTGAATAGTACCAAACCGGAACAGTACCACAAAAACTATGACGAAACAGTACCATAGGACCAAACCAGTACCAGAATAAGCAGCGGAACAGTGGGACAATTAAACCTGGAAAATTTGGCAGCCATCGGAGCAGTCACGCGCCTCCACGCGCGGCGGGACTGACGGCGCGTGAGATCCACGCGCAGAGGGAAGGTGGCGCGTGAGGGCGCGTGAGCAGTCGGTTTCCGGCGTGGCTTTCGGGGTTCTGCTCGTCTGGTAATTCCGACCACTCCTGTGTGGTTGATTCCGGGAAGTCTAACCTATTACGCACGGCAGTGAGCAAAAACAGTGGCGGCGGCTAGGGTTTTGGGCGTGGGTAGGGTTTTAATCCGACCTAGGGTTTTAGTTGTACCTAGGCGGCATATGGAGTTCCTAACCTACCTCTGATACCATATAGAATTTAGAGAGAACTTTTATTCTTATTCCATAATCATAAACAAAGAGAACAACGCACCTTATATAGGAAAAAAACACAACTCCTAATCAACCTAGAGTCCCTATCAAGGTGGGATTCTACCCACAAATAAAATAACATAAATAACTAAAATAAATAATACTGAATTATCAATAATTAGTTATTGTATCAATTGATACAGTTAGGTTTGGTCGTGTCTAAGTATCTTACACATGCAGGCTGCAGCAATGCAAAACTAAATTGTGATGGATTTTGTTGTCTGGAATTATATTTTATCTAGCAGAGGGATGCCTTTAGTACTCCTGAAAGATAGAAAACAAAATGTCTGAGTAGACTTGTGCAAAATTAATTCATCTTTTTTGAAATTTAAGGCCCATCTTGAATACAATGTATTGGGTATGATGTTTAGTGTCTTTGCCCTAGTTATAAACACTTGAAAATGATGGTGCCAAAGTAAGACGAATGTAGCATTTTTTGTAGGAACTTTCTCATCATGTTGCGTGTGTGTATATATATTCCACTTTGCATCTAATATTTTTACTTTGTGATTACATGCCAGTTTTGAGTTGGTTAGTTGTCTTGCATCCAATGGACTCAGTGAGATATTACTATTTTGGTGCAGGCTGCAAGGGCATTAAAATTATGTTGTAGAGCAGCATGGGCTCGAGTGTTGCACTTCTGTAAAATGTTTGAGGACAAATCCAACGGAATTGATTCTGATTTTAAAG
This sequence comes from Lonicera japonica, assembly GCA_021464415.1. Taxonomy (NCBI): domain Eukaryota; kingdom Viridiplantae; phylum Streptophyta; class Magnoliopsida; order Dipsacales; family Caprifoliaceae; genus Lonicera; species Lonicera japonica. Next base: position 41,670,501 of record CM038471.1, read on the forward strand.
AAGATGCTATTGTGGGTTTTGTCACCGAGGCATTGGGTAAAAGTGCATTTCTTTTGGATGTACTTTACCAATGCGGCAGTCATAAAATGAAGAGAATCATAGCAGATAGTTTTGAGAGCTGGTCTGTTGCTGAAAACTTGTTCAAATGCTTGCCAAGTCCTATGGCATTGGTGAAACAGTGGGTGAAGGTGATGCCCAAAATCTTCTTGTTGTCTTATCGATCAATATTATTGTATAAAGCAAACAACCATTTCAACTACCAAATGAAGCCGTCATATTTTTTGAAATGCTTATTTTACCCCGCAATCATCTTTTTGAATCTGCTTGCAGCAAGATTTGAACCGTCACTTCCAAGAAATCTAGAATTACGATTAACCACTAGGCCATCTGTAATTTTTTGTTAAACTACTTTCTTTATATACATGCAAGTCGCACACGCATCGTGTGCAGGTAATTTAGTTTATAATATGAATGCCGTTTTTGCTCTAACTGGTTCCTACTTTTCAGATAAAATGCAAACTTTTCAAGGACAGTGATGCAGAGCATAGTGCTGCTATCTTGTATTCTTTGCTGTCATCTTCTGCAGAACTCTCCAAAAGGACACTTGGCATTTTATTAGAGCAGGTTTGGCTTCTCCTTGAGGCTCACCTTTTCTATTGAAGTCTCATTTTAATGTTCCTTTTGTTGCGTTCTTATATTTTTTTATAAGGAATAGCTGTGCAATCTTGATTTCTTACTCCGTTATTTACTTCTGTTCAGGAGCTTCAAGCATATAAAGAAATGAATTCTCTCAGCCCAAAATTATGCCAGAGAATGCAAATGCATATAATTGATATCCTCCTAGAAGATGTGCATGTTACAAAGGATAGCTGTTTCCAGAAATCTAGAATTCTCATTGCAAAGGGAAGGGCAATAAGAGCCATTGGAGCTGAAGGTTTGAATGACTGTATTCAGTGCTTGTCGGAAGCAATATCTACAATGGTGACTTATGTTTTTTTCTGTTCTGCTTCATTATTATTTTAGGGCTTTTTTAAGTTTGCTCCCCGATTTTGTATACAAACTTAAGACTTATTCCCTTGTTTTCATAATCATTAGATTTTGCCCCTTGCATGAGGGAATTTTAAAGAATTACGTGAAAGCTGGGTGTTAACTCGAATGATTACGTTATAAAAATCACCCCCCCCCAAACAAATTTTTTTTATGTAATTCTTTGAGAGGCTAACCTCTAATGATTATGAAAATACCGGGGACATCTCTAACTTTGCACTATGAACAGGGGCAAAGTAAAAAAGAGCCCTTTATTGCCTAGTCAAATTAAAAAAATTCCCTATATTTCCTTCCTCTTTTCTGGTGTTGGATTGACATGAACAGTTAATGAAACAGAATGATATGTGCGGTGATACTTACAGCAGCAGTATTCGAGTTCATCATCAATTAGCCAATGCATACTGCTTACGCGCGCTGTGTACCTATGAGATCGAACCAAACTCAAAGGTGTTATTGCATAAAAGGCTACTCTCCAATATTAAGTAATATATGCTTACAGGCTATATATCTTCTGTTTATACATCTGTCCAGGCTTTTCTTCTTTTGTTTTAGCATTTTCTTGGTTTCTGTTTCAAGCAGCAACTTTTCCAAGATATTCGTGCTGCCCTCAATCTATGGTTGACCCCAGATCATGTCCATGCACCTGACCAGGTGGATACAATGTCTGAAAATAAGTTGACTTTGTTGTACCATGTTGCTGACTTATTATCAATGAAGGTCAGCTTTATAAATTGTTGCTACTAGAGTTGAAGGAGAGATGACCATGAAGTTCTTAACTTGGTAGTTTCTTAGTGGTCCACTAGGGCTTGTTTGGTATGAGTTCTAGGAAAGAAATTGACATATAGATGCTAGGAAATCTTCTTTCTTGGCATTTGAGATACATTCCCAATGTTTGGTTAGGACAGGAACTCACCTTTCTGCATAGTATAATATATATATTTTTATAATGCAATAGAAAAATTGTCTGATCTTTAGTTAGAAGAGGGGGGATTTTGTCAAAAACAAAAAAAATAAATAGGAGAGGGTTCCTTGGAGTCCCCCTAGCTTTCCTCCAAGATGTAGGGAACACTGCTTCTCTAGGAATCTTGCATTCCCTACCAAAACTCCAACCATACGTTGAAATCATGGATGAATAGGAATTTAGGATTCGAAGAAAAAAACCAGAGAACGAACCAAACAAACCCTTAACTTTTTGCTGTTTTCTTAAACTCCAGGGTTACATGGAATTTCACTTCATATATGAGAGATGATGATCAGATTGTCTAATTTGAAGCGTGTTCCGCTGGAGAAATTATTGGCTATGTTGTGGGAATACAGAAGGCTCGGTCATGCCCTTTGCCCTTCAACCATCAATGAGGCATTCATCATCACTTTGTCACATCATTGTGGTGAACTTTCCAAGTCCATGGAATTCTGGTTAAGTTGTATGAAGGGATCTCTGGCAGTACAATTAGGATTTCAGTGGAATTTCTCTTTTATGTTCTCGATCTTCTCCCGGATTCATATCACCTTGAAAAATCTTTCAGATCAGATATCACAACTGCTGAAGTTAGGCAGGCTGCTTCCAATCTCATTTCAAGTGTAAGATCCTCGTAGTGCCCAAACTAGAGAGTTTTGATGTAATTTAGGTTTAAAATTACTATTACATCCATTAATCCTTTTGTCCCCCCCATCTCCCCTTCCTCTATTTTAGGTTCCTCCGCCCACTGGATCAGTTTATGTCGCTGCATATCTCTTCTATGAATTGTGTGAAAGTTTGGTTTCAAATGGACAACTGATTGAGGTGACTTACCAGTTACTATTGCTGTCTTCAATAATTTCAGTTCAATTGAACTTCACACTTTCTGTTTTAAAACTGTTTGCACGTTGATTGATTCGATATTTGAAACAAAAAAGAAGGATACCAATTAGATGTTTTGAAACACATTTAATTATACCTTAGGGTTTAGTTTAAGCACTTATTTGTGGTATCATGCACCTAATATCTTCATTATGAATTCTTTTAACTCTGTAGGCTCTTTCTTGTGCAAAAGAAGGCCATCGTTTACGCAGTAAGCTTTTCCAAGAAAAATTTACGTACTCTATAGAGCAGCAGAGTGAGATTTATGATGAAACAGGGAAATAGTTCAGAAACATTGCTACTGTATTAAGACTTTCCAGGTTCGCACTTCAGTTGCTACAGCTGCTTGGTTGTGTGAGGATATTACCTATGACATTGAAGGCGGGATTCTTACTCCATGGAATGTACTTCAATGTTATCTTGAAAGCATTCTCCAGGTTGGTTTTTTCTCCTCAAAGCTTATTTCAGAGATTTAAGTGTAGATCCTTTTATTGAAAGTCATATGTTTGCATTATGATCATTGATCACTGATGCAACACAGGTGGGAACTATTCACGAGATAGTTGGAAATGGATCTGAGGCCGAAAGTCTCTTACAGTGGGGGAAAAGCATTTCTGTTTTCCAAGGCCTATCACTTTTCACAGTTGCCTTTTCTTCTATTTTAGGTGCGGAGACTTGTTATTTTCCACTTTCTTGTGGCTGATCCTCCCATGCATCATTCACACATTATTTGGTCAGAATGAATGTTTTAAGAGATTTTTTTGACTTTGCCCCTCTATATATGCAGAATTAGACTTACCCCCTGTTTCCATAATCATTAGACTTTGCCCCTCCATGAGGGGTTATCTCAAATAATTACGTAAAATCAAGGGGTCAAGTCAAAGGATTACAATAAACAAAAATTCATTGGGATTACATTGCACGCAGGGGGGAAGTTAATGATTACGAAAACAGGGGTAAGTTTAATTTTGTATTAAGAACAGGGGCCAAGGTAAAAAAAATGTTTTAAACTGCCATCTTACTTACTGCCTTCCTATTTTTCAGGAAAAACTATATCGAAAGCAACGGCTTTGGGATTTGGCTGAAAGGGAACTACAAAGTGCAAAGCAAATATTGGATGATAACTGCAGCCTCATTTCTTGCTTGAAATGCCGCTTGGTCTTGGAAGTTACCATTGACCAGCAACTTGGAGATTTATCCAGAATCCGGTTTGATTTTAATTCAATAGATGCTGAAAAATATCTACAAATCAGCTTTACACAAGCTGTCTGAATGGACAAATTCTGCTAGTAAACCTGAGCAGTTAAGTGGTGAGAGGAAGGCCACACAAGCGTCTAATTTGTCATCTCATTGTGCAACAAATCACTCAGATGTGAGGGAGTTACCCCCAGAAGTGATGTTGATGAAACGGAAATTGAACCTAAAAGGACCAGAAAGACTAGGAAAGGTGCAAAACCTATACCACAAGCGGAGGGACGGTGTTTGAGGGAAGAGAAAAATATTAGGATGACTCGTTCTAGATATCGCTCTTCTCAGAGCAGTAGTCAATGTATCCGGGAGAGGTACCTGTTGGCCATACTAATCATTCAAAAAGTAAGCATGTGTTTGCGTTCCCGATGAACTTCAACATAGAGGCGGGGCTTGGATATTAAATGTTCCGAGGTTGACTTTGGAGATGAAGCCACATGTGCTTGCGACACTCTCAAAGTTAAAGAATCTGGGGGGTCAATATTCAATTTTATACACATGAAATGGGAGTTTGTCCGCAGGCGGCTTTTGCTTCGACTTCTTACCAGCATAGGTATGGTAAAGCTACTTCTCATACTTCCTTTCTTTCTGATTAACTAGGTGTATTCCACATGCTATGCACATGCGGTAATCACCAAATATATGTAGATATAATTGATTAAAATTAAAAATGACATGAATAACAGAATCAAAATAATGTAAAAAAAAAATCATGTTAAAGATCCTTGTGATAAGGCCAATAATAATTCAATAATTTAGTGTCACGAAAGTATTTACTAAACATGTTTAACATAGTTAAAAGGGTAAATTAGGAAGCTTGTTAATTTGATGCAATAATCGTCCTTGAAAATAGGAAGCCTAGTTGGCTTTCTATATAGTGAGAAGTTGCTTAAGCTTTGTGTTCGACAAATTTTATTGGCATTGTATTGAGAGTTGCATACAGTGTACTTGTCTTTATAGTATATTGACACGAACCTTAAACTTTAAGTAGAGAAAGGAAAAGTGAAAAATAAAATAGGTTATGATATTTGTTCCAGATAACACTGATAATTGATTATACCTCCTTTAGCCTGTTGACCCGATAAAGAAACAGTGATCTATAATCTATTTTGTATTTTTCCTTCCCGATAAAACCACTAGAAGACTTCTTGAACTGCTATCCTTTTTAAACCAGCTCTGTGATCTTTCTGTTGGTAATGAAACTTGTACCCGTCCTGTTTACTCCTAGAGATCTTAAATAGATAGAAACGCTAACGCTTCCATGTTTATACATCTTTTTCTTGGGATCAGGAATGGATTAACTTCTTTAGAAAGTCCAGTAAATGTGAGAGGTGTTCAGGAATCCACCACAACAAAATCCTAGAAAGTAAAACAAGTAAAATAAGTAGCCATACCAAAACAGCAGACTAACTGAAAATTGGGTGGACTGTAATTATTGTGCAAATACACAGCAGGTAATCTTTTGAAAGAGCCAAGATATATGTAATTTTTATTTTGCTCCTCATGCTACTAAGAATTCGTTTTATAGAAAACTCTCTATCTTTCTCCTCACATATGTATATATAAACATGTAAAGAGCACGACGGATCTACACTTCATTGACATCAGGCTCGGGTAACTATAGAAATCACGGAGGAGAAAAAGCAAAACAGTCTTGCTGTTGCCACTACCCATTTAAAGTGTACTGTTGCCAGCAATGGACGAGTACATTTTATGTCATTATTTTTTTCAGATTTAGGAGTTGACTGCATCACAATAAGTTGCTATATTTACCATGTTTTTTTACGTGCATATATTGAATTCACACAATTTTGTGAATATATGATCTGTAATTTTGTGCCTCTTTCACTCTCTCTCGTTCTGACATTGTGTCTGGACAGGAAAATGCTTGGGTTTCCGTGGAGAAATTCATAAAGCACATGA